>CM068305.1:63463642-63731139 GCA_034768735.1 Schistosoma mekongi
AGGTTCGTTTCCTGATTTATTGTTTACATTCTTCACAGATTACTTTTGTTTAAATACTACTGAAAACAATGGGGTAGTAGACAGCTGTTTTATCCTAGTATATGACTGGTTCAAAAAGCAACCTGCAAACAGCACCAGGAATCATATGTACAATTATTAGCTTCTCTAAGGGATTGTCAATTGGTAGAATTATCAGTTCAGTCATTTTATTGTTAAGACATTCAAACTTAAAAGGCCTTAACCTTAATTAGGTAGTAAACACATCTTCCGTGCTCCCTAGTTTTTATTAGTACCCAATCGACGTCAATCTGTAACGACAACAGACATGTTGAATCTTCATAAAAACAAAACTTCTAAATAGAACTACCTAGAATGGATTCATTTCAGTTTTTTTAAAACTTACAATAAGATTGAACTATGTAGTTGATAAGAGAACTAAAAGAACATTTTGTATTATTGTAACAAATATTTTATGTCATAAATGATATCTAGCAGAATACACATGAACTAACCTCATTCATCAAAATCGTCCCACATATTAGCTACATGAAACTTCTTCTGATATGGTATATAGCTAAAACAAAAAAAAGAAACTGGATTTACACATTGTTTGCATTTTATTTTACAAACTAATTCGGTTTGTAACTGTTTCTATGTGACTTGAGTTGTGTTCATTGTTTTACGTTAGAAAATTTAAAAAATATTAGTATGTGTTCATAATTTTAAGAATACAGATTAGTCAGTGCATGCTTAACTTATAAATTCCACAACAGAGAAATTTATTAAAACGACTAGAAAAATACGGAAATTGTTATGTAAATTTTGTATACACGTTTTCCGATAGTCCAGAAATACTGATAGTCACAATGATTACTAATCAAGTTGGTCTCGTTACTTAAATGCAGTTATAAACCTCTAATGTTGATTTCACCGAATCCACTATTGTTAATGAAATCTATAAAGTGGTACACTCTTCTATAAGTCCTTATCTGCGATGGTAATAGTCACGATTTTTATAGTTCCTTTCAAGATAGAATCGTAAAAGATCTGACTTCATTTCATGAGTTCTTTAACTATGATATTCATTAAAATGTAAAATGCAAATTATTTTATGTATCAACTATTATCGATGATATACAGAATCATAATGCAAATTATCATTATCATCTGTATTGAAAAGTCATTTTTTGATAATCTAAAGTAATAGCACTAATGAATACACTGATAAACAAAATACTTGACTATGTTCAAAATAAACTATACATTGTATTTAGTTACTAACATACTAATTTTTAATTGTATTTCGTATTTTAATTAACAAAGATCACTTCAGTTCAAGATGTTGTATGCAATTAATCTAAGAAAAATTTCAATAAAATACACTTGATTGCGTATATAAATTTTTTTATGAAAATAAACAATTTTTTTTAAAAATTTAACCAATAAATCAATCTCTAAGGGCTAACCACCCTCCCCTCTCTTCATCACCACCACCACCTAATTTGTCATTTATAAAATTTAATTTATTTTCAGTGAAAGAAAATCTATAGAAATAATATATTCCATCTTTTCTTTTTATTTTTTTTAAAAATGCTGAGTTATTTAATGTAAAGCAAAGAAAAGAAAATAATAAAATTATATTAAATAAAAATAGAGAAAACAGTTATGTAATTGAAAAAAGGAAAAAAGGAATGAGAAGCAAATTAAATTTATTACTTTTTTTTAATTTGGCATTGTACAGTTTTACTTTTATATCATAGTGGTTTATTTTTTCTCACTTTGAATACTGAATGATTTTATTTACACATACAAAATATCTACTACTGAATAGTGCTTTTCTGATGCATAAATGTAATATCATTTACAAAAGACGTGGAAATCGCTGCATTGAAAATTATCTAAATGTATTGTGTCGTAACATTTCATATTTAATGTATTACTAGCTAAGGAATTTACGTTAACTAAATGAAAGAATAGTACAAAAGTAAGTGACTTGATGAAATCTTTAATCAATCGGGTAAAAGCTAAGAAGTTATGTTAGTCAGACTCAAAAATTAAGGGCCGAGACTACTATGTGTGTTAGGGGGGGTGAAGGGAGAATGCTACAGTTAGGATTTAGAAAAGAACCCGCATTAAATTAATTTTATTTTCGTAATAAATGGATAAGAAATATCTAAACTGGCCATAAACACTAATTCTTATCGTAACTGAGGAAACATTTTTCCTTATTAAATCTTAGTGATTTTCCTTTAGAATTAGTGCTCAGTAAAATTTACCTTCTAAGTCAATTGTCTCTACTCGAGATAGGTATTCGTTCTATTTTACTTTCTAATTTAACTCCATAATCCAAATATAAAATTATTTGTTTCGATTGCTTTCTATCACTTTGCATTAAATCATTATTATAGGAGATGATAACTTCGCCTGTAGCCCCCACAGGGTTGCTGCCGGTTCCAAGCCGGATAAAAGAGGAGGGTTGGGCATGGGGTTAGCAACCCCATCCCGTAAAACAACTACCATGCTAATAAAACAGCTTACGAGTAAAAACCTGGGAATTGGAAGGACTAATATGACGCTTCATGGTGAAAGCCGAGTTCCTTCGGAAGCCATGAGGCTGATGCCCCCCCCTTCTGACAACCGGAGCAACAATTAATGTACTCGACCGACCTCAAACAGCTGTCCCCTGGACACTGCGGTCACACTCTCAGGTCATCACGACCTCCTCTAATCCTCTTTCTCTTTCAGGTTCCTCAAGAATGACCCTTCCATGGTGTGGGCAACCGGGAAGTGATAACCGCCCTCATACCTCTAACAGCACAAGAGATCATTTTGCTCGAGGTCAAATCCCACCCTCAACCCTCAATAACCCCCTTATTCCCACGATTAACCCGACTAGCCTAACCTTATCACCTCACGCCTCTAATGCTAATGGTTTGAGTTCACAAAACGTTATTCCTGGTCTCCTGAAACCTCGCACTAAACTACATATCGGAGCTTTTAACGTTCGAACCTTAGGCCAAATAGGACAACAGGCCTCCCTAGCCATGACCCTAGATTCTCGTTCCGTCGATGTCTGCTGCGTCTCTGAAACGCGTATACAGGATCAAAGTACAATCATTCGCTTGACCTCACCTTGTGAAAATAAAGAACCAGTCCGGTTCACCCTTCGTGTTTCCGGAGACCCCACCGCTATTGCTCGAGTCCTTGCTGGTGTAGGTATAGCACTAAGTTCAAAAACTGAACAGGCTCTCCTTGACTGGATTTCCATAGACAGTCGGTTATGCGCTGTCCGTCTAAACGGGACGGTAAGAACTCGGAAAGATAGGAACGCACGCCGTTTCTGAACTTATCATAATTTTCTCTTTACTGAATCATATTTTATTAAATGTCTTAGGTCTCTATTCCCTTTTATGAATACTAACTCTGTTACTACCTTCCCTACTGTGGGATTTGATTCGACAATTTAGTCTCTATCTGCTAATTGAGGCATGGCAACTTGAACTGACGTACGCATGTACCAAGTTCTACGTTGTAACTCTCTTTCTGTATAAGAGATGATATTCTGTCTATGGATTACCTAGATGTCACTAAAGTGTTGTTGGTATTCCACACCATTCCTAAGTTGCTCTTCCGTTATAATTGGTCGATTCTTACTAGTGTTCTTAGTATAATTTAAATTTTATCTCTTTAGATCACCAGGTAGCGTAATCATGATAGATTATAGATGTACAGTTCTAAATATATATTTCAAACAAATCGGAAATTACATTTTCTCCAATTTATTTTACACCATAACATTATACCTAATAAATTTCACCATGAAATTAATCGAGAAAATTATGACATCTTAGTAGTTAACATTACTGACCATGGTATATTAATAAAGTCATATCAACTTTGGTAAAACTCAAAATTTACTTAATCTTTACCAGTCTCTTATGGTTTTTGATTGAAAAACAAAACAGTTTTCAGATGTCTTATCGTGAAAAACTGAAGTAAAAGGTAACATTACTAGCGATAAAATATTTTTAAGAAAATTATCAAATATTCTCTTTTCCATTTTTGTACTTTATAAGTAGTATTGTTTATGATTTATGCATTTCTGTTTCATTAAATAAAAACACTGTTACACATTTGTCCAATATGCAACTTTCTTAATTAACACACGGTAGTATGTTTTCATCAATTTAACGACCATAACTTCTATTTGATTGAATATATCACAGATTGATGTTGGCAGGGTACCATTGACAACAAGGGAGCACTGGACAGCTGTTTCGTTCCAGTGTGAAACTCCTCAGCAGTGCGCACCCCAGATTCCGCACCAGGGGCATCAAGTTGACGCGAAAGCCTCACCATCTGCACCACTGGGTCTTCAATGGTACCCTGTCAACGTCAATCTGTGATATATTCGATCAAATGAAATAACCAATCTCCACAAAAATAACCATCCCAATTGACCTATAATAATTAGTGACTAACTCCAGGATGTTCCTGAAGCTCTAGTGAGAAGTCATGACTAGTGGAGTTCAGACTTGTCGGGAGTGAGACAGTTATCACCAATGACAATGGGTGATCGTCGCGCTACATATCACAAATTGATGGAAGTGGAAATTCTACCATTGAATGCCGACCCAATGGTGAAGATGGTTAGGCGTTCGCGTCAACCTGAAATCCCTGGTGCGGAATCTGGGGTGCGCACTGCTGAGGAGTTCCACACTAGAACGAAACAGCTGTCCAATTCTCCCTTGTTGTTAATGGTACCCTGCCAACATCAATCTGTAATATATTCAATCAAATAAAATAACAAATCTCCACAAAATTAACTATCCCAATTGGACTATAACTTCAAAGAAAAAACTAAAATAGTAGACAACTTTAATTATTATTTATTAGTGTATGTGCATGTTTATAGTTGCATATGAACAGTTAACTTAGTATTTAAAAATAGCACTTTTAAATTAAAACTCCGCCTGGTGCCCCCTAGGGTTGCTGCCGGTCCAAAGCTTGGATAAAGGAGTAGGGTTGGGCATGGGGTTAGCAACCCTATCCCGTAAAACAACAACATTGCTAAAAATATGCTAACCAGTAAAAACCTTTATAAATATTTTTAATCTGCAGTGGGAGTTGGAAGGTGTGTTATGATGCCTCATGGTGAAAGCCGAGTCTCTTCGGAAGCCACGAGGCCGATGTCTCTTCTGACAACCAGAGCAACAATTAATATAGGTACGTGGAATGTCCGCACGCTGTGGGAAACAGGGAGGACCATGCAAATAGCTGAAAAAATGAAAAGATACAACCTGAAGATACTTGGAATAAGCGAAACGCATTGGTTGCAAGCTGGACAGCAACGGTTATTCTCGGGAAATGTGCTTTTATACTCCGGCCACGAAGAAGAAAACGCCCCCCCACACACAAGGAGTAGCATTGGTGTTATCCCAAGATGCATGGAAGTCTCTTATAAGATGGGAACCTCATGGACCTAGGATCATCACAGCATCCTTCAAGACGAAGAAGGAAGGGATTGCAATGAATGTCATCCAGTGCTACGCACCCACCAATGACAGCCATGAAGACGACAAAGACCAGTTCTATGCGAGGCTGCAGTCAATCATCGAGAAATGTTCAGCCAAGGACCTGATCATTCTAATGGGCGACTTCAACGCAAAGGTCGGAGTGGATAACACCGGGTATGAAGACATCATGGGACAACATGGACTGGGAGAAAGGAATGATAACGGTGAGAGGCTTGTGAACTTATGTGCCTTCAACAAAATGATTGTAGGTGGCACCATTTTCTCCCACAAACGTATACACAAAACTACATGGGTTTCACCGGACCACATTACGGAGAACCAAATCGACCACATCTGCATCAATAAGAAGTTTAGAAGGACCATGGAAGACGTAAGAGCAAGGAGAGGAGCCGACATAGCTTCAGATCACCATTTGGTGGTAATTAAAATGAAACTGAAGCTGAGAAAGCACTGGACAACTGGAGCAGCAGTATTACGTAAGTTTAATACAGCCCTTCTCCGGGATACTAACAAACGCAACGAATTCAAATTAATTCTCAGCAACAAGTTCCAGGCATTTCATGATCTACTAGAAAAAGGTGGAACTAATATGGAAGACAACTGGAAAGAGAATAAGGAAACAATAGCTTCAACATGTCGGGAGGTTTTGGGTCTCAAGAAACAACACCAAAAAGAGTGGATTTCTGTTAGTACTCTAGACAAGATCCAAGAAAGGAGGAACAGAAAGACAGCGATCAATAACAGTCGGACAAGAGCAGAGAAAGCCAAGGCACAGGCCGAATACACCGAACTCAACAAGCAAGTGAAGAGGAGCATCAGGTTGGATAAACGAAAATTTGTTGAGGACCTAGCAATGACAGCGGAAAAAGCTGCAAGAGAAGGAAATATGAGGCTCTTATACGATACAACGAAGAAGTTAGCTGGGAAATTCAACAAGCCAGAACGGCCAATCAAGAACAAGGCTGGCAAACCAATCACTGAAGTGCATGAACAACGGAACAGGTGGGTAGAGCACTTCCAAGAACTCTTGAATAGACCAGCCGCACTGAACCCACCAGTCATCGAAGCAGCAGCCACCAATCTCCCTATAAGCACAGACCCACCAACAGTCTAAGAAATCAAAATGGCCATTAGACAGATCAAGAGTGGCAAGTCAGCAGGACCAGACAACATACCAGTGGAGGCACTGAAGACAGATATAGAAACAACTTCAAAGATACTCCACACTCTCTTCAGGAAGATTTGGGAGGATGAACAAGTTCCAGCAGACTGGAAAGAAGGGTACCTCATCAAGATACCAAAGAAAGGCGATCTCAGCAATTGTGAGAACTACAGAGGCATTAGCCTACTTTCAGTACCAGGAAAGGTCTTCAACAGAGTGTTATTGAACAGATTAAAGGACCCAGTCGACGGCCAACTCCGAGATCAACAGGCCGGATTCCGTAATGATCGATCATGAACCGATCAAATCGCTACTCTACGGTTCATTGTTGAACAATCAATTGAATGGAATTCACCACTTTACATCAACTTCATCGACTATGAAAAAGCATTCGACAGCGTGGATAGGAGAATATTATGGAGCCTTCTACGACATTACGGCGTGCCCGAGAAGATAGTCAACATCATACGGAATTCTTACGACGGACTACATTGTAAAATCGTGCATGGAGGTCAGCTCACAGATTCATTCGAAGTGAAGACCGGTGTCAGACAAGGCTGCTTACTCTCGCCCTTCCTCTTCCTACTGGTCATCGACTGGATCATGAAGACTGCAACATCTGAAGGCACTCTCGGAATACAATGGACAACATCGACGAAACTAGATGACTTGGACTTTGCAGATGACCTAGCTCTTCTATCTCACACACAACATCAAATGCAGATGAAGACCAACAATATAGCAGCAGCCTCGGCAGACACCAGTAGGCCTCAACATACACAAAGGGAAAAGCAAGAACTTTCGATACAAAACAACAAACACTAACCCAATTACACTTGACGGAGAAATTCTAGAATACATTGAGACCTTTGTATATTTAGGTAGCATAATCGACAAACAAGCAGGGTCTGACTCGGATGTGAAAGCACGGATTGGTAAGGCCAGGGCAGCATTTCTACAATTGAAAAACATCTGGAACTCAAACCAACTCTCAGTCAACATTAAAGTCAATATTTTCAATCCAAATGTAAAGACAGTTCTGTTGTATGGAGCTGAAACTTGGAGAACTACGAAAAGTATCCTACAGAAGATACAAGTATTTATAAACAACTGTCTGCGTAGGATTCTTCGGATCTGTTGGCCAGATACCATCAACAACAACCTGTTGTGGCAGAGAACTAATCAACTTCCAGTTGAGGAAGAAATTAGAAAAAGACGCTGGAGGTGGATTGGACACACATTGAGGAAACCATCAAATTGTGTTACAAGACAAGCACTAACTTGGAATCCAAAAGGCCAAGGAAACAGTGGAAGACCCAGGAGCACATTGCGTCGGGAATTGGAAACCGACATGAAGAGAATGAACAGCACCTGGGAAGAGCTAGAAAGGAAAGCCCAGGACAGAGTTGGTTGGAGAATGCTGGTGGGCGGTCTATGCTCCACATGGGGTAACAGGCATTGATTGATTGACTTTTAAACTAAACATGGGATTGATTATACCAGCACTCAGGAAAGTTTATTAATAGGTGAGATCATAATGAAATATGCTGAAGTTTAAGCGATTAACACTATTAATTACAAGCATCTGAGTTTATTGACGGTGAGAAATTGTAGGTAAAACTTAAAGTTTTTCATATTGATAATAAGTATCTATTGTGACTATATTTTATAGAATAACAAAACTGATAAAATGTCATTTTAATATATACATACTTTGGTCTCTCTTCAAAGCGCCCATAATAGTTTCTAAAAGGAATTTCTTGAGATGGATTTTTAAATGATCTAGATTTTTAAAAAAAATACACAAAATCATGATTATTCAAACAATTTATTCAATTATCATACTGTTCTAATTTTGGTGTTAATTGAATCTAACCATTTAACCTGATTAAAAAAACGTTAGTTACAACAATAATTGATTTCCTTGAGTATTGTCTTCATTGTTGTAATTAATACTCAGTAATAGATGTCTTCTAACATTAAATTTTCTCTTTGAATTTGAAAATAAATAATTCACTTGTTAAAATGAAACAGTACTGAAACATTGAAGAGTAATACTAAGATTTCCATATACAAATGACTTCATCAAGTAATAGATAACCTTACAACTTATTGCTGAAAACTCTCTAAGCAAAATAGTGGGTATATGTGCATAATTAAATGTCTTTCAGACCTTATATTTACTACTATGTCAAAAATAAAAACATGCTACATGAAAAATCTAAGGCTACTTGCTTACAACAAACTACTAACAGAAGCAGAAGATTCAAATGAAATTCTTCACTTAGTTGAAAGAGTCAGTAATAATTATTCTGACAACCAGTTAATAAACAAGCTCTTCATTTAACAGCATCAGTTCTTAGAATGCCTTCACTTATCTATTTTAGCGTTTTAAAAATTGGTTGCTTAACAAGTTATGTCATTCCAAACAGGGGAGCAATAATTGGTTAAACTTCTTTTAAAAAGTTTCTTCGTATCAGTGTATGTCCATAGAAGTGTCTGGAGCCGAGATTGTAACTTTCGTTTTTATTATTGGAAACATTGCATTCACAATGACAAGTCATAGTTAATTCGAATTAACGATGCTACTCGTTTCAACAAAGTTTATTGTTAGGCATTTTTATTAAATTAGCAGGGGATGAATAGCCAACCGAAACAGATACTTTACCTCAAAGTTTCATTTGTTTATCTTCGGTTCTTTGAACTGTTACACTTTTTGAACTTCGTGCTTTTGTTTGTGCTAAATGATTGAATTCTGAACAAAGTGTTTTATATTAAATGATTTTTATACAATTTCAACCCGCTAGATTTAAAGGACAAAACTATAAATATAAAGCCAGTTAACAGTTTGTAAAAATCGGTCTTTAATCTGTTTGTATTCGTTACAGAGTGATCTCTTACGGATGTCAAACGAACATTGTTAATTATCCATTTCACTAACTTGCCTTCTAGCTAGCGTGGTAGTAAGAACTAATTAGTTCAAGGTTTGATATCAGTAGATTAAGGATATATTGAAAATTACTAGGGTGCCAGAAAATGCTAAGTTAGTTAATAAGTTCAAGTTTTTGCTCAAGTTTATGTTTAGTCATGGGGGGGGGGTACTGTAATCGCTTTCGAAGAAATTATGTAGATTATATGTGGACAGACTGATCCATTACTATAGGCTGAATTCAAACAACCCTTACAACTTTATACAGAAGTTGTACTATTTGAATTCGACCTTGTTTCGTTAAATCCATCTAGCTGCTATGGTGAGGTCAGTATGCTCAAATTTAGCAGGTCTATTTTTGGCTAAAATATGCTAAGAAAAGTATATATTTAATGAGGTAGACATGTTGTTAATACATTTGCTATCTTTAGTAGTTACAAACATGCTTCTTATATGTTAAATCTTCTTAATCAGATAGTCACTAATGCATGATTTACAATGGAGCATAAACACGATATCAAATTAACTTTCCAAGTTTTGATATCCAACTTATTGATAACAATTGAACCGGAAACCTATTTATTTGAACCGGCGTAAATGATATTTGAATTACAATACCTTCTATCAAATAAGCTACGACAGGCTTTGGTTACATTGCTACACAACCGTGTAAAGCCGTTGCGTTTATAGAGCAAAAATGAAAAATTAGTTATGGTAAAATATTAACAGTATAATGTGTACCCTCAAAGATCCACAACTAAATATGAGAAGACAAAAACGAATAAAGTTAAGTATGATATACTTAAAAATAAGCTTATCTTCCTAATATTCAACTTTAGTATAGATGAAATAAGTAGAACCACTGATTTCAGTATAAAGCCGGAGTGTATGTGCTTGCATTTATGAACATATTCTACAAACGTTGAGGTTAAAAGAATAAGACATCTTTACCAGTACAGTAGTTTGTCCTTTATTTGATATTGGATATAACACTGATGCCTCAACATCATTTAAAATAATCAATAAACAAACAAATTCGAATCTATAGTAGGTAGCCTGTACTGTTCACCAAAGTTTAAGTTACCTTAATTTACCCTCACGAAATAAGAAATTATTTTTATTTTACACTCATATAAGTACATTGTTAAGTAAATTAGCTAAAGTGTATAGATTATTTACCCATCCTTATAAAAATTGCATGTTTATGTTTAAGTCTAATACAAATGGCTAATTACATTTATGTAGAAAATGCCTAGTACTAAATTCCACTTCATTTAATTTTTGTGATGAGAAAAAATATAGGCCACATAGCATGGGTGTTAACTATATCAATAGTTTAAAATATTTCACTGTTATCGAACAAAAAGGTAAAAAAAACATTAAAGATAACTTTCTAAGTAGTATATCAAGAGTGGTAGTTTTAAAAAGAAATATTTTACAATGAAGTGATGTTTATTTGTGGAATTAAGAAGTAAGAAAATTATTTATATGATCAATTAATCTTTTCACATGTTTATTTGTACTTCTTTATGGTGATTAAAGAAATGTTCACTAACATATTCCATTACAATAAATAGCATAAACCAGCACTCGGTTAGTCAATTAGTAAGTAGCATCACTGCAGGTTATCAATCAACATGCCGGATATACTTTAGTAGAAACAAATTCATTGAAATTTGTTGTCACTATTCATCCTAAGTACGATTTGCATAAAACAACGATGAACAGCTATTTCTTTCGAGTATGTGACTTTTCACTAGTGGATGCGGTAGGCTACAAAATCGTCAAACCTAAGTCTTTCGGGTGTTCTAACGAACGCTCAACTATCAGCAGCAAATGACAAACCTACAGCAACAGGATATCTAGCCTATTCATTTGTTGATTATTCATTGCCATTATTGATAACGGAGATTTCTATGTGACGTATGCAAACAACAAATTATAAAGCAATCTCCAAGGAACCATATCAGCTTAAATACTACAGTAATTAGGTCGGTAATGACTAGCTTCAAATAGTTTTTTTTCCATTATGAAGTAGTGACTAATGGAGTTCAGACTGGTGGTCTGGCCAGTGGTATTTAAAATCCCATCTATTAATGTTGTTACTGTTGGTGGGATCATGGGTTTGCACGTCTAAAGAAACATCTGTCTGAAATACTCTTGTTTTTAGACCAATTTGTAACGATTAAAGATAACATGACGTGATAATGAAACATGACCATACTTTCTGGTATTTTTTGAACACCTAATACACTGCAATAGGGATATTCATCATTATATGATTACAGTTAGCAAATACGATTACATTAACAACATTCATTAAAGTCACTTAATTTACCGAGTCTTTATTCAATCTGATGCACCGTAATCTTAACTCGAAATAAAGTAATATATGTTATATTGTTCTAATAAAATTTTATTAATGG
The DNA here is from genome assembly GCA_034768735.1 of Schistosoma mekongi. Taxonomy (NCBI): domain Eukaryota; kingdom Metazoa; phylum Platyhelminthes; class Trematoda; order Strigeidida; family Schistosomatidae; genus Schistosoma; species Schistosoma mekongi. The sequence goes on from CM068305.1 coordinate 63,475,697, forward strand.
TTTTCTCGATTAGACTACAATATCTAATAGTTTAAAAGATGTGATTCTCTTCTTTTATTTAAATAAATTCAGTTGAAAACTATTTTAAGTTCAATGAATACAGAAACTGTTTCCTGTCAGTGTTTGATATCATTTGAGTAAGCTTTCAATAGTTCAATACCTTAGCGAGAATATATTTACCCCCTTACTACGTTCATATGAAAAATATGTTTTAATAATGATTAAATGAAGTTAATTATGATAACCATAAATTTTGAATTAGTTGACATTATGAAGTATGCATTTTCTTAATTTGAACGTGTTAATGATCATAAGTTATATGATTCCAGTACTAGAAATAAACACCCAGGTTTGAATAACTACTGTTTTATCTTATCTGCACCTTTCTTGTACTCTTTTCATTTCACAATTGAATATAATTATTTGAAGTGAAATTAAATAATTCATTTATGTTAACTTAAGAGTCTACAACGTTACATTTCTAAAAATATAGTCTTCACGTCTTACCATTACTGTGAACATGTATCAATAACAACCTGTTTCATTTCGATCATATACTATGAACTGAATAAATAATAGTTCGTTATTATTAATCTGTCATTCAGTTTTCTAATATTTATGAATGACTAGCCTAAATTTCAATGAATTATAAATTGATAAGTAAACCAGACAAACAACTTCAAAGACATTTCTCTTTCCAAAGCCTTAAACGTATAATACACCAATTCCCTATATATCCCAGCTAAATTTCACATATATTTTATTACCATGGAGAAAACTGAGAGTTTAAACTGATTCTTTAGACATTTCAAAGCTTTTATTTGAAGAAATGTGTATTACATAACTTTATTCAACATTATTTAATTCAGATTAATTACAAAGACGTATTCCATGAGAAACATTTTTATTTTGAAATTGTTTAAACTGTTATAATTAGTCTTCAGTCTTAAATATGTAACTTATCCAATTTGTCAGTTGTTTTACTTAGGATTAAAACTGTTACTAACACAAGAATTTTTTTAATCATATTAAACTATTTAATGGTAAAACACTAGTTAGAATGTAATAGTATTCAAAATAATCAATAAATAAAAAGTATCAACTTTCAGTTCTGTAATTAGGATAAGTTTGTATTTTCCCGTTGATTTGTAATGGACATATATATGCTCGTTACACAAGTGTGACTGTCTGGACACAGTAGCCTAGTGGTAAACGCGGTGGCGTTTGGCACCAAGCGGACTGAGTTCGAATGCCAAGTGTGAACATCAACATTGGGATGCAGGTGCATCCAGCCGATGAGTCCCAAATAGGACGAAACGCGCGTCCTGGATTCCGCTTACCAGTCACAATCCAACTTAAATATACAACTTTCAGTTTTGTTTGTTGCCATAGTTTCTATCTACTTTTACTCTAGTCGAACTCTTAATCTTCATCTACACGAATGTCAGTTAGCTTTCAAGCATCACAATATGTTGTTTATTAAATCACTTAAAGTAGACAATTTCGGACAAATGTTCAACTAAGAAAACTTTTGGATTATAAACAGCGGAAACACAATGAAGACTAGGGACATTTTAGATACATAGTGCACAAACGAATCAAAAATTAATAAGTATATTGAAATAGTTCCGATTTATCAACCAACTAGATAAACTAAATCGGGTCAAGAGGGAAAGAAATCAAACTAAATGTACAAATAGTGATAAATCCAGTTGTAAAAACATCCAATCGAATTCATAAGAAATTCCCATAAGTCACTTTTGTCAGATGTTTTGCATAGATAAAATCATCCAGAATGGCTATGAATCGTTTATTATCCCTTTAATAATTTCATCTTGCCTTGTTCAAATTAGCCAAAATATGTTTTTATCTACCAATATATCTGTCAGCGATATTTCCGGTTTAAATTTAGTCAAGTAAGGATGCAAAAATCAAACAATCCCAGCTGAGACTGTTTACACTGTTCCAAAAAGTTATCTGACGTCAATTAGAGACGACACTTCAACAGATTATTATTTTTATTAAATTTCGTGAATCGTTGAATAAAATTTTAAAATATCCAAGTACTACGATCTTTAAATGAGACTCAGAGTAACTCTGCATTATAAAATTCCTCACAAAACTTTTGTAATTTTTTGTTCATTTGGAAATATAAATTACCAAAGCTACATTTTATGAATGAATGCAAATATTTTACATCTTTGAATCATAATAACTAGCTAGTAAATGATTTCATCCTTTAGGAACATGTTCATCTATTTAAGGTCATTAATGTATTCACTAACAAACTTATTAAAACGTAGTAGTAGTAGTAGTATATAACATTAGTAGTACTTATGTAAATAATTAAAAAAAACATTCTAATGAAGTTTGCTTACTTTGGAACTGTATTACTTTGCACGCAGAAAATGAAGCATATTATTACTAATACTATTAGTGATAAATTGCTTCTCATTTTTGTCACTTTTGTTAATCTAAAACAAAAAAAAATGTCACATTTTTTTATATGTTTATGTTAGGAAACTTCTTGAACTTACAAAAAATAAACTAAAAATAAAAATGAAAAGTACTTTAAGTGAGTACTTGTAAATTGTATGAACAATGTTTAAATGTTAACAGTTTGATTCTTATATCAATCCATTAACAAATTGAAGAATTAAAATCAAAGTCATAGTATATACGTCTGTAATAGAAAACAGTTACTTATAGGTAACAAGGTAATAAGTGAGTTATATGACAAGAATATTTTATCTCTTTTTTTTTACTTATTGCCTATTCACTATCAACTGTATACAATTTTGAGAGGTAATACATGTACAAGTTCAAGTGGTAAAATACTTAATCGAAATTCGTGTATTGTTGTTGAAAATATCGATCTAATGGTTGAAATCTATGTGAATTATTTAAAGTTCTAATTTTACAAACAGAGAGATTATATATAAAATCAGAATTCAGATCAGAAAACTTAAAAAAATTATATTAGTGAAATCGCTAGAACACTGAAAACTAGAAGGAAAATTTCCCTATGACTGAGAGAGGCATGTCGATAGCTTTTCTTATGTTCATATTAATAGAATACAATTACCGATTCCACCCCTAAGGCTTAAATTCTGTGATTATGAAACTAAGGTTAACTAACTAGTTACTGGTATACAGTGTAAAGATTTGTTTTCACAAACCGCGGATCTGATCGCTACTTTACGGAAGGGGCTAACTAGGTTCAAAACCACGTTAGTTGGTGTCTGCCAAAAATAAAACAAATAACAAATTTATCACAAGATTTTTTAACCAAACAACACCGAGATGCATTACAAAGCTAAAGGTAGAGAGTACGCTTATAATAAGTAAAACGAATAAAATAGGCGGACAATAAGTTTGAATGGACTCCATTGGAAAAACCAACTTTGTGTTGGGTAATAAAACGAAATTTCAGACAATAAACATGAAGTATGATGTCAATATGAAAACAGAGGAGTTATTAACTAATTCATTTAAAGCTCCAAAACATTAACGGGGCATTACACCAACCATTTTTGATTCAACTGAATCCATAGGGTCAGTTACATCACAACATTATGGGTGTACCTAAGGTGCATAAATTATGACTTTCTGTTCGTTCTGTTTCAGATGTGTATAATTCAACTTGTTTGTATTTTAGGGCCCACAAATAATGTGGTAGTTAACAGGGGCATTGAACATTTTTTAAACTTCATTTTCAGAGTGGGAAGCATGAATTCAAACAGTAAACGTAAGGTATATATATAGAAATAACCTCCCTGTTGGTGAACTACACCTAATGAAGACAGATGACTTTTTATGTTAGCAAATACTTTGAAAACAAACAAATGTCGAAATTTCCGAGTCTACAGTTAGATAATTACTTCAAAGACGTACACTAAATGTCTTCAACAACACCTGTGATAGACTGGTTGATGAGATATCGATGAGATAAAATTTAGAACTAATGTTAGCTGGTTATTTCTTTAAGATATTTGAAAATGGTTCCCTTACAGAAGCCATCGATAAACGCCAGTTTTACTGTCTATGACACATATTATCGCCGGGTAGAATATTACCAGACAACAACTTATTATGCATATGTTACGTCAAATTATTAAATTATGCATATATAAATCGACTATTTGAAACCGTTTACTATACAAATTTTGATAACCTCTGGAACATTTAATTATTAACATCTTAAATTACGACGGTACATATGTTTTTTTCAAGGTCAGGAATTTGTTCCATAGCCATTAGTAGCCGTGTAACAGTTCGGAAATACATGGATATAGTTACTAGATTGGTCAGAAAATAATTAATGTACTTGAGAATACCTATGACTGGATGCCAAAAGTAAGTTTATATTAAATGTGTGAAGATAATTCAATTTGAATTTTATGTAACAGACTGATATTAGTTAGAAAACTAGTGTAAGTCAGGGAACACTGGACATCCATTTTATTTAGGCAAGGAAGATATTAATAGGACACATTCCTAACTCCTATAAAACCTTTGAATTATTGACTAATGACTTCATTTTGAAAAGTATGCGTTACTTACGAAGCCTGTTATTTTTTAGCAACGAGCGCCTAGCCTCAAAATTTAAGGGGTTTATTAACTGAAATTAGAAACCAAAATCAACGAAATCGAAAATCAGTACTTCAAAGAATAATCTGTCGACTTGATGTTAAACTTGTTTAGTCAATAGTTATAATTTTCCAAAGCAACGCCTACTGTAAGTGAATCAAAACTTTCCTAAGATATGTGACTGACATTTCGTTGTAACTTTTTTATTTGTATCTTTACAAGTATCACGTTTTTACATATTACATATGTAAAGTACAAATGAAGTCCACCGTCAACCTATATACGTCATTTCTAAAATAAAATAGTTATCTCTAATGTCAGTAGATGAGCGTTGCGCCATACCACTAACTTATAGGGGAGGAAATTCTACAACTGGATGCAACCTGACCCAGTGGTCCAGATGGCTGGCGTTCTTTGTAGGAAGAAAAAACCCTGTGTTGCGGTTTCCTGGCGGAATCTGTGGTGTGCACTGGTTGGAGTCCCATACTAGGACCAAATAGCCGCTCATTGCCTACTGGATTCCAGTAGTGCTCAATCAAAATTAATCTATGATGAATCCAGACAAATAAGCTTAACGCTAATCCTCACAAAACCACTATAATTTTATTCGTGAATTACTAATACTATGACACATTAACCAGCAAATTGGTTCAATTTGCCCAAACGATTGATGTGTTAGTTTGCAATAAACAAGTTTTAAATCAAGTCTCAAGATGTCAGTAGATGAAAAACTATGTGAAATTGAAATACACTGACAATTTATTAAGTGATAGTTGGTTAGGTATGAAGTAAAATATTCAATCAATCACACTTATATTTCAACAAATGAAAGACACATGATCTTAAATTGAAATTTTTAACTATCAAAACAATTAGGTATATAGTCTTTAATGAAGCACAAGATGAAATAAGGTCAAACGTTAAGGAAAGAAAGCAGTGTCGACAATTAAAGAAGATAGTTAATATAAGTTTCTAAAAAAATTATTATTAATGAAATCTGAAAAAGTCACCATTGAAGTAAAGTAATGCATCTTGATATTACATTGTCTAGTTTTGTTATATGAAATTTTTAGTTATACTTAGATGTCTCTTAAACAATGGATAATTATTTGATACACTTAAGTCTTTCAAGCTGATCGGCAGGCAACGAAGCTCTAGATTGTTGAACTGATTGACGTTAAATGTTAGAAATCTTAATTGCATGTCCAAAGAAAACAGTTGTAAGTCTTTCTCTATCTTGGTAACATAAATTTCATTCGACTGCAATATAAAACGTACATGAGGGCCTTTTTCAACTCTTTCATATTACTATGTCATTACGTCATATTTTTTTGTCATTCAATTTTAATGACTTCATTATTAGCTAATCAAGTCCTATTCCAATGGGTTTTTTCCGATGCATCGTTAACTTCCGTCTATTAACATTGTCCTGGCCACTGTATAGTGGCCATTTTGATGTATGTCAAGTCATTCATACTGATGATAGAATTGTAGCAACCTAGTTATAGTCTAAGTTACTCAACATCGCTGGCATTATTTAAAGGTGGAAAGTGCTAACGGTCACAAACGGTTGCACTGGGTTACCTAGGAAAGAATCCCCTGGGATGTACAAGTTCCTTAAAGGGCTGTAGGTACATTTCACTGATGAGTGCTAAGTAGCATGAAACCTATATCCAGACTATCCTACCGACTACTCCCAAACCACCGTCCAATGTTCCACAATGTTTTTTTCTGCATAAGATATGCAGTTTTAATCGCTTATTTCCATCAATCAACTTTATTTACACTTTTGTTATATTATACTAGTGTCAAGTGATAATAACAATTTTTAACTATATTCCTTTCTGTAAGCTTGTTCAACCACCCCTTCCTTCTCTATAATTTTCATTATGAAATATTATAGGTCGTAAGCATTTGAAGAGAACCAAACGAAATAAAATGAATTCATCCTATTCTAGTTGAGTGTTCCTTCTTATTCTCCTCAAATTATCTTTTAAATGATATTTTATTCATGCCATTCGCTAAAGTGTTATTGATTAATAAAACAAGACAAACAAAACATCCAACAACAATTCAATAATGCACATAAAAAATCAATACAACGTAAAATAAAATCGAAATAGATAGACAGAAGACTCTGGTGAACCTCTTTAACACCAACCATTCATGCATAAGTAAAGTTGTCGATATCCGAATAATGGATAGCATTCAAAAAAACCACTCATCCCTTTCAAGTAGATCTTCAGTAACTAAACATAAACCTCAACTGTACATAAACATTAATACAGCCAAACTACTGCTTGTCCATTTATTAAGATTTTTTCACATAAAAAAGGTTTTCTTCATTTTGGAGGTCTCATTTAGCTGCCATTAAAAATGTGTAACTAATACTGGGTATTCATATTTGTTTATATACATTCACTAGTTAGATTTAAACTGAACGATACAATTAGTCTTTAAAATAGACAGTTAATCCAATTGGTAAATAGTTAGTTATCTTAATTAAAGTACATTTGTTACCATCAAGTTAATTGCAGGTAATTTAATCATTTTTAAGTTTACCTATGAATATTTCAAAATATGAATTGAATAAAACGTCAATTTAAACAAATTCAATTCTAAATACAAAGAAAAATATCAGTCTACATGTGTTAATGTATTGTTTAGTATTAGATCTTTCTTTATTTCTATTATATTGTATTCTTATTTTGAAATTCCTATCAAACATCTGAATGTACTGGGTCTTTGATCTCATGATCATTAAGAAACACTTTTAAAATACTATAATTGCGTATGGCACACATTGAGGAAATCACCAAACTGCATCAAGAGACATGCACTAACTTGGAATCCTCAAGGCCATCGGGAAAGAGAAAGACACAAGAACACATTACGTCAGGAATCGGTAGCAAATATTATAAGAATGAATATGATTCTTGAAGAACTGGAAAGGAATGCACATGACAGAGTTGATCGAAGAATGTTGGTCAGAGGCTTTTACTGCACGTGGAGTAACAGCCATTAACTGTTTGTTGGTCATATATCTCATTTTACGTTACATATTTCTGCCTCGAGTAACTCATGAATTGTTTATATGATATACAACTTTATTTTATCCATTCATAGCTATAAGTCATTTACAGTTTACCAATGGTATTTTATGTACTGGTGCTTATAAAAAATTTCACTCATGAAAAAGACAACATCTGAGGAAAATTAAATATTCCTTTTATAAAATTATCTAAACCCACTAGTGTAGATTCTAATAAAGATTTTTTTTGAATGAAATTTTAGATGAGAATTGTCTTATATATATTCATATCGTTTTTAGAAGATCTTAAGACGAAGCTATTTTTAACAAGTCCTTATTTATTACTTAATACAAGTAAAAAATACTCTATAAACTGTTAACCCATAATAATTCACAATGAGATGTAAATCATGAATAAACCTAATGGTCCTGTGATCAATGCCTTAATAGGGTTGTGAATGCGCATTGCTGAAGAGTCACATACTTAGAACAGAACAATTGTTTAGTAATTCCTAATTCATCATATCTAATTCGCGTTTGACAATCTCCGAAACAATCAATTACAGTAAATATCGGCTCACTAGTTATTAGCTAGTAGAGGTAATTCATGAAGTTTTGGTGAGATGTGACAAGTGGAGTTCAGCCATAAAGAGTGTGGGGAAATTATCCATCGATGGATGAGGTCGTACAAATATGTCACAAACTGACTGAATTAGGTATCTTAATCGCTAGAAGTCTTCCCGGTGGTCTACTGAATAATCTTTTGGAGCAGAACATGAGTGATCTGGGCTTAATTCCAAGGTGGAATTGTTAATTTGCATTGATGAGTTGTTCTATACCAGAATGAAATGGAATATTTGCGATCTGTAGCTAACTAATCTGGTATAACTCAAGTGATAGTACTGTTAAACTATGTATACCTATAAAACATTCTAACAGAATGTAATTAATGTATCACGACTGATAATAAACATTGTAAATTATTCATTATTTCATAAAGTAATTGATTTATACTGAGATATAGATATGAAGTTCCTGAAGAGATTTTATAAACTACACTACATAAACACATCTACTAATATATATCATAATTATGTAAGTGTTATATGTATTTCCATTGAGCATCACCATATTGAACAAAACTTTTCTCAAACCTAATTATGAGTTGTTTACAAATACAGATAATTGTTAATCTATCATTGATATCTAAAAGCATAATATTTCACTGTAAAACTACTGATCATTAATTCAAGATAATAATAATAATAATACTAAATACTTAAAGAATACATTAACAATTATACTACTCATTATATTTTCATATCATTTGAATATCTGTTCAAGTAGTTAACTACTTATAGCTAACTATACAATATAAGCATTGTTTTAATCATTTACACCATCTCGTTTTGTATAATTTGGTTTGTGTTTTCTTTTTGTTTTACTAAACTATATTGATAGTAAACATGTTTGTTAGTAAACATATAATTGTGTTATATTCATTAATGATATTCTAACCACTATGAAATAATGTTATGTTGTATATGAATATAACAGAAATTTACTTGCATACAATAATAACTAAAATGATATCTTTAGAATACCGTTAATTTTTACAAGTTCTACAATGATATGTTTATTTAAAGTTTGTAAGTAGTATATAAGTAGTGTGAAAAATTTTGAATTAATTTCATTAGATTGTATCTAATTAATGGAATGTAAAACATATATTTATCTTTTATATTGACAGAAATTTTAATCGTATCTCAAATCTACAATCAGAACCAATTTGAATAGTTTACATTTATTTTTATGAAAACTCTTGACTGATAAATATTACCTAATGACATTAAATAAGTAAACTTGTCAGCACCGGTCTCGGTGAATACGTTAAGGATTAGCTAACAAACAAAAAAGCACATTTATCAACATGAGCATATTCTCTCTAATATTAACGATGTCGTAGCACCACTATACATATGTTAGTACAATAAATTTACTAAAACTACTTGACACGAAACAATTATGCATTTCATATGTTAATAAGAAAATTAAATAAAACATATTCAATCTCATTCAACCTAATATTATTATCAATCTAGTAATGACATGATTATCAAAGTATAAAGTTTGACTTATAGATAACACTTACATGATGAATAGAATACACTGTTTCTACCACTACTATTGCCAAACTTCTTCAAAATTTCACAATTTGTATTTGAAATATAGTGTATTTTTATACAATATATATTATAAAAACAAATAGATCATATATATTAGTTCAAAAATAACGTACAATTAGGATTGGTTACTTTTACATGTAAATGATAAACAAAAGAACATTTATTCGTATTGACTTACTCAAATTTTAACCAATAAGAAGAACATAATTACTAAATCTCACTAAGTCTATTCCCATCTGTATGAATAATATTAGTATTGAGATAAATTTTAAAGTACTTTCTTTATTTATACATCAATTTCTTCATTTTTTTAACTTCATTATATTCCAACTATTATAAGTGAACAATTAGGTATGTAAATTTACTAGTACTGTGAAGTGTATTAATTATACTACGTTTTATGAGCTGGATAGTTTAAGTGTGAAGTTTTTACTATCATCAATGTACATTTCTGATAGAAGTGAGCTTTGCAATTCCCTCTACAAATGACTAACAGTTTGTTATGTTTTTATCGTGAATTCAAGGTTAACAGGTAGAACGAATTATAACCAAAAATATCCTTTTGAACTACAAATTTTTGCTATCAATAAGAAGTGTATCAGTGACCACATCTGAATGTTAAATGGTCTAAGACTACATATGAAAATCACTCTCAATTACAAGTATACTTTAATTACTAGGGCTACAGTTTTAACGGATGGTTCATTAAAATTAGGTTACTGGAAAATGTAACGTCTATAAAATTAATTTTCATTGATTGAAATAACTTGTTACTTTTATTGAAATTAACTAACAAATAACTTATGTATCCTGATTTAAAATTCGCAAACAGTATGATCAATTAAAAACAATTTGTAAATGGTTCCTTATTTATCTTTTCTTTGGTTTATTATTACTACTTACTTTAAGTATCAAAATGATAAACTTGATATTCATTAAGAAATAAGTATAACAAAATCTCTATGACTGTTACATATTCACCAACTATTCAATGATATGCATTCACTAACAACTTTTAGTAAGAAATGTACCGTTGGTAAGGGTAAACATGAAGGACAAACTTTTCTTGTGATGAAATATATTTTCTGTCATCCATAAATGTAAACTGTTCTCAATATCCAATTCAATAAATACTTCCTGAAATACAAGATAAGTTCAATTGCATAAGTGAATGATATCTTGTATTCAAGTTGATGTTTCATGCACTTTGATGCTATTTTTATTTTATTTATCCACCATAAATTGATCTTGTTCGGGTGCCATTTATAACCAGATAGAACTAAACAGCTATTTCGTCCAGGTATGGAACTCCTTACCTGTATGTGCTCACAAACTTATAAAATAGTAAACCTCAGACCTTACAGATATCCTGGCTATGTCGATATTCAGTGGTAGGACCTCTGCTTTAAATAATGTTTTGGGCAAAGCGATAATTATTCAATGTCACTAGTAAAATCTGTCTCACTTTGTCGTGGTGTAATTAAGAAATATAACAAAATCTAAACCAATCTTCATAAAACCATATCAACTTAGATACTACAGTACTTAATACACTAGCGAATAAGCTTTAAGACGTTTCTGATGTTCCAGTATAGAGTTGCAATCAGTAGAATTCAAGCAAGTTGGGATGGAGTGAAGTAATTTTCATTAATGACATTAGACAATCGTTACACTTTATGACAAACTGATTGAAAGAGAGATTATACCATTGGAAGTTGGCTAAGTTGTGCAGATTTTTAAGTTATTACAACAAAGTTTGAAAGCCTTTGTGTTTGGTTTCATCACGTGAAATAATTTATTTGCACAAAATGGTTATTCAGTGTTTAATAGTTACCAATGACACCCAACCACGATCACTTTTTGACGAATAAATACAAGAAAATACTAAATATCATTGTTTATTTTGCCGAAACTAAAAGTAAGACATTACAAAATGACCACAATATTATACCCCAATTGTGACAATTCATTGAAAAGAATAGGAACTCAGTGAATAAATGAAAACATTTTACTACTTAAAGTATAATGAACATTCTTTTCCTAAAATACGTGAAACAATAGGAAGGTAATAAGAAAACTGAGGATCTATCATACAAATAAGCGTTTATATTACTGAAATTTCGATCAATCACCAACATCATCATAATTTCTTAAATATGTCTCAGTGAAAGTAGTTTACTTGCAATTGATTTTAATAAAAATATGATGTCAATACTAACAAGGTTGTACTTACTGAATAAGACAAAGGTGAACATCTTGAATATCTTAAAGGTATATTATCCAGGTTGACATGTAAAAATCCGACTAAATGAATTACTGACACTGTGTAATAACTATGTATACTGCATGGAATGACAATATTTCTGTACAATACAAAGTGCTACAATTTTACTGAAATTCAGTTTATATCGTGTTGAATCCCGCCACGTTCACCTCTAGGTTATTGAATCTAGATTGACACATGTATGTATATACAATCTGAAGTTACTTGTGTCTTACAGTTGATTTGTTATTGACAGAAGTTAATTGGCCTTTGTTGCTATTTGTGCATCCCTGATGGATTACCTCGGTGCAATTATAGTTCACAAGTATAGAGTAGATTAGATCCTAACTATTTCAATGGGAAGATACGAATGCCTTCAAATTATATTGTACCATTTGTTTATTAAAATCATGCACTATGAAATGCCATATTAACCTGTTATCTTTTTATTTATGTAGCCCATTTATTCACTTGAGTAATTCTGCAACATGTTTTATTTGGCGTGTGCCATATAGTTTTCAGTAACTCGCTTGTTGCCCTTAAACAAACTTTTAAATTGGCTTCTCTATGTAAACCCAGCATATATTCATTCCTGGTTAAATTAATGTACATTGTAAGCTATAAGTTTTTATCATCCGTTTTCACATAAAACGATATAAGGAAAGTGGTCGGTATTTAATTGGATCAGCTTTACAGGTAGTTAACACTTTGAGACTAATGTATGTAATAATGTTAGTTGGTGATGAAATTTGGTAAATCCAATTCTAAAGAAGGATTAATGACCGACTTCACTATTACATAAAGCCACAATTCCTTAATGATTAAGCAAACGCTGATGAGTAACAGCTGACTTATAATATGAGTTCAAGGTTTACTGATGATTGCCTCCCCTCACTTTACATTATACACGATGATTTAAAATGTCACGACAATTAATTTGTAGATTATATTCCAACTTCACTAAAAGAATTTAACCATCAGATAAATTAACACGACCATATGTCCAACACTTTGAATTCAGTATAAATCATAAAATAAAACTTATGTAGATTTTTTATGCTCTTTAAGTAAATTAGATTTTTTTTTATCTACTTATACTTTTAAAAAGAAGTCACCGTTATGTACTAAAGTACAGGTATATTGCAAAGTGATATATACAACTACAACTGAATCAAAATTGTTCGTGGAGATTGATATTTTTTGATGATTGAATACGTCAAAAATTGATTTTACCAGTGTACCGCTAATAACAAAGGAGCAGTGAACTACTGTTTCATCCTAGTATGAGACTCCTCCGTGACAGTGTGCACCCTAGATTCCACCCCAGAGGCTTCAGGTTGGCAAATACCGAATCCTCTGCATTAGTGGTACAATTCCCACTTCTGTCGATTTGTGATCAATATACAATTAAATTTATAACTACTAACAACTCAACAACTTTGTAACATCATACGTTTGATATCAAATTCCTGAAAATACTTAATTAAATTTATAAAACTGACAGATATGATATAACTATATCAATCATGACAGTAAATTTATTTAAATATTTATCAAATTTATCTTTATAAGATGAATGTTTAGATGAATAAATATACAATGAATACATTACCAATCTAATACAACTTCTCTATCCAAAATAATTAAAGTTAATTTGAAAAAAATATAGTTTTGTTTTCTTTTACTAAATTCATTAACAATTTGTTGACAATATTAATACATCTGACTCTAACTTTTGTTAATATGAATATCTAGTATGGGAAAAGTGTAGACAGCAGGACATTAATCATTTTTCAGATGGTAGAGAAGATTAGTAATAGCTTAGATAATTGGCTTTGGTTATATCACGTTCACTGAAATGATGGCTTAACTGTGATTTGCATTTTGTTTTATTTCGTTTGTAGTAATGTATTTCTTCGTAAACTTTTACCGAATTAAGTGATTGGGACATGTGTAGAGTATGCTTGACCACTATCTGCCTTATCGAGCTATGCTGGCTGGGGTAGAAGTAGGATGGAATAAAGATAAGGGAAGGTCAAACAAAAAACATGAAAAAACTCTCCTAAGTCTCTGACTAATGATCTAAGCCATATTGGTAGATGAAAGCTATCTTATTGGGGTCTGCCTGACAATTGTGGTCAGTGTCTTAAGACCTTAGGTGACATGGATAAATTGACTCTGTAAATGTAATTTACTTTTAATTTTTTACCAGATCTTAAGTTTCATTATTCTTTTCCTACTTTCATTCGTTTCATTCCTTCCTACTGAATTACACTGTTTTGTTATTCTTGAACTCGTCGCGTTTATGTAATATGGCAATTTGGACCCATATGCATACATGTCGGATTCTACATTGTACAGAAATGTATGCGTTGGGGATTCGAAATCCTAAAAATTACGATCGTTCATTTAATTAAGCGAAAGGCGTTGTATTGATTTCTTCAAAGAATGATTTGTAAACTTTCATCATTTAATTGAATTTTATATATGAGATATATAAACGTTGTTTGCTAGTCTCATTTCGTATTTTTACTCTACAATATAATCATCTAAAAGTCTAGTCTTTTTAAGTAGCTATGAGTTGAGAAGGAGCATATCGTGGTATCCGATTTAAGTACAAGTATCAGAGATAACGATTCATACTAACCGTACAGACTATCGAGATAATTAGAATCCGGCTACCTTAGATAATTTAGCTGTATCGTATCCCTGGCTGTACTTAATCATTTAGAAACTACGCGTTTGTTTCATCAGAGAAAACATATCAGAATGAATAATGGTATCTGTTATGGGATGAAACGAGTCGTCAAACCTTTTAGGCTGCAATTAAACCACGCAAGTAATTTAGACAATATAACCAAAATTATTCAAATCGTTTACTTTATAAGGAGTTGTGTACTTGGTTCAAATCTAAAGTGTGTATAATGGTAAATGATACTACCTGGTTGTTTAAAAGAAAATAGAGTATTCACTCGCAACTTAATGTTTGAAAGTTAGACAGCTAAACAACTAGGATACATTATCATCAAATTATAAACACGACAGACTACGGACTACATGAATCTGATGAAATTCATTCACCGAATTTAACAAAAATATCGGAACAATGTAATTGAACTTCATTTTTTGAATCTTCAAACCATCCAACTTTAATCAGATTAAATTTAATATCAGTTGCATAAATACAGTCATTATATCACTGAATGTATTACTAATCAACTAGGTGAATACTTCGCGTCCCCCGTATCAATTTATTTGTTTTAAGCAAGAAAAAATGTCTCGTAACAATTCTTTTACAAAAAAATAAAATTCTGCCACCAGAGAAGAAATACTGTTGATGTCTGGAAGCATTTTGTAATGTCTTTGCGAACATCGATCGAAAAATGTAGATATTACAACTTTGTGTATTGTTCTTATTGTAATGTTCTACTCAACAGTTTACGAACACAACTTATGTCCTGTTTAACTATCAATAGACGTATTTGTCATTATATAATATCAAGGTATCTACTTAATAAGTTTTGCCTTCCAAATTTTTTGTCGAAGTTAAACATTTGAAACACTGGGCTGAATAATCACTATATGGAAATTTCATGAAGTTTACTAGATTAGAAGTATAAACTATAATTGAATTAAATCAAAAAATGATATTTAACGATCCTAACATTTCAACTGACATTCTCTTTTGAGTCCCTTCAGCCCAAATTAATGAAAATTATCCAGGTTATGTTTAAAAGTCAACCAACTAATCTACTTATGTAATTTAAAGTACCCTGAAGAACTTCTAAACAGATTGCCAGGTGAAATGTTAGAATCATTAAATTTCAATCTCTGAAACCATTTCAAATAAAATTCATACACTTAATGTCTTCTGTTTACTTGATATTCAATTCCTGTCAATATATTTCAGTTAAATCTTGACAAATTTTCATATAAACTTTATTATATTGTACGCATAATGTAAATACCGATTACATATTATGTTACCTGTTGCGACTTATCATTAGTACAAAACAGTCAGTTCGTTCTAGAAATTTAGATGGTGAAATGATAAGATAAAGTTCATCAGTGCAATGTCATATATTCGAGCAGGATGTTTTGAACAATCTAACCACATACAGATTTATTAAAATTTATGTATATTTGAGAGATAAATGTCCAAATAGAGAAACGTTAAAGGAAAACAAAGATAATCATGGTTCATATTGTACTCTAGGCATAAAATCATTATTACGACAGAAAATTCAATATAAGTACAAAACATTCTTGAATATGTCAATTTTGATATCACGAATTGATCTAAATCAGACAACCAATGACCACCTGGAAGCACTGGACAGCTGCCTTTTCCAATTACGGGACTCCAGAACAGTGCGCATCCGCAACCCCATCAGGTATCGAACCCGTGACCCTCTTGTTCCTCGGCGAACGCTTTAGCATTGGACCACTGGACAGGCTTCTAACGGTCGAAATTTCCAATTCAGTCAATTCGTGATACACAATTCTTGAATGCACAAAAAGTAGGTTGAACTGTCGTATTGTTAAGGCATAGACTAGGCAGTATAAAATGATACCACGATACACTGAACTTAATTAAAATATACCCAGTAAATCATAAAACAAGTTCATTCAACGGTAAGACCACTTCCTAACGAATTTATTCTGAAGCTATGTAATCGTAGATATGCAAATTCGAACCATACATGTTAGGGAACAATATTATTTTCAGTAAGATTTTCATCAGGTTTTACTTTAACATACAATTATATTTATGTAAAAATATGAAAAATGTTAATTTAAGGAAACTTATGAGATAATGGTGATAATGAAATAGATAGACTATATAAATTATTTTAATTAGTAAGAGGTTCAAATTAAAAGTCAAAGAGTAGGTGTGCTGGTAATGAGAAAAGCAGCTTCCATAAACATCTCACAGATAGAAGATTAAAACTAGAGTAAATTAGACAGTAAGATAATAGTTGTCAGAAATAATAACGTCATAGGAAACTATGAATAGATAGTTTTAGTAAAATATGTTATGGAAATAATAAATGGGAGAAGGTGATGCGAAATCGAAACGAAATAAAACAAAAGGAAGCACAAAGATGATAGAATAATTTATAAGGTTTTATTTTGCCATGAAAGAGATAGGGACGTCATATATTTCTTCTAAATGCACAAACTAGGCCTATTGATTAGAATTCCTTTGACTTCTGATATATATGTGATAAACTATAGGTCAATGAGTAACTGTAAGAATTTCGATTAGATATTATGTGTAATTTTTTAAATACATAGTGTCTTAAATAATCGATTAGTAATTAAAGGAGGGGGTTAGTGATACATGAAGATTACATGATCAATAGGGTGGTGACACAGTAAATGTGATTATCGTCGGATTAGGGTGATAATTTGCTCTGAAAGTAGGAAAACTTTGGATCTAGACAGTCTTTGTGATAATAGCAGGATAATGATAATAATTGGAATAATATAAATTATTTTAATTAGTAAGAGGTTCAAATTAAAAGTCAAAGAGTAGGTGTGCTGGTAATGAGAAAAGCAGCTTCCATAAACATCTCACAGATAGAAGATTAAAACTAGAGTAAATTAGACAGTAAGATAATAGTTGTCAGAAATAATAACGTCATAGGAAACTATGAATAGATAGTTTTAGTAAAATATGTTATGGAAATAATAAATGGGAGAAGGTGATGCGAAATCGAAACGAAATAAAACAAAAGGAAGCACAAAGATGATAGAATAATTTATAAGGTTTTATTTTGCCATGAAAGAGATAGGGACGTCATATATTTCTTCTAAATGCACAACTAGGCCTATTGATTAGAATTCCTTTAATAATTAATATTATTGGACTTAAGTGACCGTATGTACGCTAGATACTTGGAAGCATTCTATAGCTTCAAAATAAAAAAAATTACTACTAACAGTATGCATACATAAATAATAGATAAATTCAACTTGGTCTGTATATAAAATAAAATGTTTACAAATTCTGCCAATTTTCTTGAAGCATTCCGTCATTTTTTTACTAATTCAATCTGCAAATCGTTCTAATATGAAGACAATCGAAAGACGTCGATCTTATTTATTCTATGAAATTTACTCATATACAATATTTGACTGGTAGAATTTGGTCAGTAATAGATCAGAGAAAATCAATCAGATTAATAGTATAGATTGACATTGTGAATCTGAGTGATTTGATTTTGAAAATTCACTGGAAATCACTAATTTTCTCAAAATTCAAGGTACACTTTGATGACATGCGTCAACTGGTTCTAAAACTAGATAAATTGAAATATCTTAGAGATTACCTGAAATCGATACGTATAAACTATGAACATAACTCTACAAAAATCAAAATACCTACGGAAAAAAGTATTTCTACATCATTATGAGAGGAGAAAAGAAATATTATCGACTGCTTTTCAAAAGTCTTTTTAGTCATTAGTTCATCAAAATTTGGCACGATTCTAGTTAGATTGTAGCTCACAATTGGGGTCTAGGGTGGGCGTTTTTTCGTATCCGGGACTCGCCAACTGAATGCATTTTCATCCCAGTGCTAATCTTACCACAGGGATTCAAACTAAGCTCATTTTGTTTTCAACGCTTAAGCGTTCTCCATTAGGTTACTGAGTCCAGAAAGCTACACTTATCCAACAAATATGTATACACAGTTTGAATGTATTTGAATTTTCCTCTTTATTTGAGCATTAACACTGAGATGGAGGTACATCCAGCTGACGAGTTCAAAATAGATGGGAAGGGGAAAAGCGACACCTGAATTCCACTTGCATTCACATTAAAACTTAATTCATACTTGTGAACTGTAACAAAGCGATTCGCTTAAAATGTACATATAACAACAGACACTGTTCAACTTCAGTCCACATCAAATCAACAGAAAGATTCAAACATATCTACAATAGAAAACCAATACCTTTTTCAAATTTAAATGTTGTTTTAATCATAAGCCTTTTTTTTATTAAATGAAAACAAGAGTTAATTCTATTCGTATTATAAAAGCTTATACAATTCTATGTTAATAAAACTCTGTCTATAATTTACATTGATTACAATAAAACAATAAGATAATCATTTATTATTAGTGAAAATTAATCATTAAAACAATAAATGATTGAATGTTGATCATCAATCTAATTAATTTGACTTTATTATGTATAGATAAAAGACAAAGATGATAGCGATTTTGTCTGTTTAGTTTCGATAGATGTTAATTGATATCGCTTTGTAATTAAATTGAGATTGGTTGTGGAGATTGATACTGAATTTAGTTGATTGAATTTGTCATAGATTAATGTTGGTGGAGTACAATTAAAAATCAGGGAACACTAGACAAATGCTTTGCCGTAGTACGGAGCTCCTCAAGTGTGCTCACTCTGGACTCCATACCAATTGTTTTAGATTAGTGAATGCTTAAACCTATGCACTATTGGGCGACATCCAATTGTAGAATTCTTACAAGCCATCTCAATTCACTTACAATAATCAGCTTACTAGTGACTAAATTCAGGATTTTCCTGAAGCTCTAATGAGAAGTTGTGACTGGTGCAGTCCAAACTTGTCGAGAGTGAGATAGTTATTACTAGTGACAATGGATAATCGTCACGCCATATGGCAGATTTATGGAAGTTGGATTTCTACAAATGGATGCTGGCTTAGTGGTGAAGAAGGTTAGGCGACTAATGAGTAGTCTCAAACTTGAACAAAACAGCTGTCCTGTGGTCGCTGGTTTTCAATGGTGCCGTATCACTATCAATTTTTGTCAAGTGCAATCAATCATTAACTTTATTACTAAAAACTGAATGAGGTTTTAAGTAAATAATCTTAATCCGGTTTGCAAACTTATGATGCAATTTGTTTTATTATGGTAGATTATATTAAATTCATTCAACAGGTAAACATATTTATTTTAATATCACGAACTGAGCTTAATCAGACAAGCATTGATCACCTAAAAGCACTAAACAGCCGTTTCGTCCAAGTACGGAACTCTCTAGTAGTATGCATCCACGACCCGAACAGGGGTCAAACCCAGGGCCCTCTGGCTATGCAGCTAACGCTTATGACCAATGAGCGGACTCCTAACGGTTGGTAATTCTAATTCAGTCAATTCTCCACAACACCCAATTATAATTAATATATCAGTTCATTAGTGACTAACTCATTGAAGCAATTCCTGCAGTTCTAGTGTGGAGACGTGACTGGAGGAATGCAACCCTGTCGGATGTGAGGCTGTTACCCATTGGTGGCATGGATGAGGTCACGTAAACGTATTATGAATTGACTGGATTAGAAATATCAGCTGTCAACACCTGACTCAGTAATCTGATGTTGAAGCGCTCGCCGTGGAACCAGACGGTCCTGGGTTTGATCCCCAGTGAGGCCGTGAATGCTAAAGAGTCCCATACCAGGACGGAACAGCTATCCAGGGCTTCCAGGTGACCAACGGTTGTCTAAATCAGATCGATTCGTGATATCGAAGTTGTTGGTCAATTTTCTCTACAACACCCAATTATATTTACCTTAATAATATCATTTTATCAAACTGCTCAACCATAATTACAATGATGGTATCTGATCATATAAAGCAATGTTACATCATCTGACGAAGTAATTTCAAGTAAGTAAAGATTGGTTGAATATATAAGACGATATTACGTTGAAACGATTTTGGAAATATTAAGTATCGAAAGAGGGTTATGTAATGCCATCCTAGAATAGAGTTGCTTTATAAGACGTTTCCTGTTTATGAACCTGAATAAAGAAAAAAGACAATGGAGGTAGCAGAATTAGAAGAATTCATTTATTTTTCGAGTTTTTTCGGTATACTCTAGAAACAATATTACCAATTAAATTGAATTAGTTATTTTTGTGAAGATTAGTATTTCTATTTGATTAAATACATCACAGATTAATATTGGCGGAGTAACATCAATCTATGACGTATTCAATCAAATAAAAAGAGTAATAATTGTTTGATTCGAATTGTGGCTGGCAGACAAAATCTAATAGAAGCGTTTCGCCCCGTTTTGGGACTCTTCAACTTCAGCCAATAAAAAATCAATGGGAAGATCCAAATCCATCCTAACTAAGTACTTAATAATTATTTAAAATCACTGTGAAAACATTATGCCATGTTTGCATTAATGAATTAGAGGAGAGACAATAAAGATATCTTCTGTACATTAGTCAATTAATGTGAAAATTCTCTTCTAGAATTTCTGAAATATATAATGACAATATTTTTAGATAATAAATCTTGAAGTTAAAATTTATGTAATATCAAGACTAATGGAATAACGATGAGAAGCGCCCGGTAAAATGATATAATTATGAGGATAAGGAATCAATAACTAAAATCATTTAAACGTTTGGAACCAACTGTATCTTTTTGAGTACATAAGTTTTGTTTCAGCTTTTCAGTAATAGTGGCTTCTGTAAAACGTAATAAGATAGATGTTATTTAGATAGTTAGTATATTGAATAAGCTTGATATGTCAATCTGTTGTCCACTGTCAAGTAGACAACAAACAATAGTACTACGCAAAATACTTTGCTTTATCGGCTTCACCTGTTATGAGTTAGTTTCAGCAATATGGACATTAATCCTCTCTTCTATTATTTGAATGTAAGTGTTTTAGCAAGAGCATGTCAAGTGGTGAAATGTGTCCTCAGTTTGTCATCCCTGGCTATCTCATTAAGTAGTTATTTTAAAACTGGTTTAGTTTGTCAGCTGGAAACGTTGATTTTCATAAGTAGCATGCTCTGAAATTTTTTCTGCCAGTTATTTTATCACCTTTAAACTGTAGTCAGAAAAAATAGATTTCATCACTACAATAGTACATTCTATTCTCTTAATTCGTGTCACATAGACTTGGCGATGGATTTTTATGAATACACACTTATAGTATTTTTTTGGCAATTAAACCTATACAGCTTACTGTTCCCACTGGGTTGAATACTAATATCCAGTAAATGGAATTTGTTAGCACATTCATGTTTCCTTGTAAATTTTATATTAGGGTGCCCTTTGCTGAGAAGATTTGATAAATGCGTGCAATCATTATATGCACCAAATGTGTCATCAACGTGGCTTACAGTAAATTAAACTAAAAGTAATGAAAGTTAGTCAATAATCAGTTTGCGAAAGTCAATACTGAGTCTGTAACAGGAGTTCTTGAATGAATGACTAATAGTTGTTTGAAGGAGAGAGGGAAGAAGGCCAGAATGTCAACATATAACTTATATTGTCTCGTCAACAGGGATTGATGTAAGCAGTTATGATACATGAAGTGAAACCAAAAATGTTTCAAACATCCTAATATTTTCCAGTACTTGAACAAATTTAAACGTTTTTCAAAGTATGTATATCCATCTTTCAGCGAATAAATATAACATAAAACATGTTCAATTATCTAAGATGATCATCACTACCGTTTCTAAGATGTAGAGCAGCACATGTAGAGGAGACCAGTGAAATAAGTGAATTTATCCTAGTTTGCTGCATCCATCCTTATTTCTGTCTTCAGAATGAAGAAAAAAGAGAGATATGAAATAATAAGCCACTTAGTGAATAAGTAGATTAGAAATAATTAAACGTTGAAATGATTAGTTAATAATTATGGTTGGGTTCATTACAATAAATTATTGGGTATAGGGATTAATAATACTTATTTTGTGCACAGAGATAAGGCTTGAATCGGCTGATTAATAATGCTCTGCTTGTTATTGTTTCGCCAATTATGCGTTCACTAGAAAGTGTTGAGATACCATCTTAATCCACAAACCCTAACAGCAATATCATTGATAAGCAAAGAGGATCTGAGACAAATATGAAAGCACAAATTTGCAAGGCAAGGGCAGCATTTCTACAATTTAAAAGCATCTGGGACTCACGACGATACTGATACTATGAGAAATAAAACATGGTTTGGGGATAGTCGACAGAAAACCCTGACCGTAGGTTTCATTCTAATTAGCGTTCGTCAGCAAAGTGTACCTTCACTTTTGAAGAAACTTATGCATCCCTATCGGTCCAGAGTTTCTTGCCAACTATTTCCAAATCACCTCCAATATTTATAT
This sequence comes from Schistosoma mekongi, assembly GCA_034768735.1. Classification (NCBI taxonomy): domain Eukaryota; kingdom Metazoa; phylum Platyhelminthes; class Trematoda; order Strigeidida; family Schistosomatidae; genus Schistosoma; species Schistosoma mekongi. Next base: position 63,498,894 of record CM068305.1, read on the forward strand.
AGTTCCAGTAAACATGAGTCACTTAGACAAGTGGCCACATTACACCTTGATTGAAAGAGCTTGATCAGTACAATATAGGACACGGAGAACATCAATTTGGTTTTTACATAGTGATAAGTTAATGTATACATCACAGTTTTAAAATCGGACAGCTGATGCTGAAACGCTCAGTGGTAACAGTCTTAGAATATGAGACTGTGGGATCAGGAATCGGATTCACAAGGAGAGTATTAATTCCCTCAAAAATTCAAGTAAGCTCATCGGACGAGTGCCAAATATTACCAACCGTAAGTCCAGGATTTTCTGGTGATTACGCTCCCCCCTCCATACTTGGTAATTATTTTAACTAATTGATAGTAATTACGTAAGACAATTACTTGTTGAATTAAACTTAAAAGATGTTTATAAATATTTAAATATGAATATGCCTTCATTATTTCAATTTCCTACTGTTACCGACCTGATTTCATCATTACACTAAACTAAACGAAATGATTTATTTCGGAAATATTATTTATATTAAAAATTATTATGTACTTTAATGGTTCACCTACATTTTAAGAATATTAAAATATAGTGGATTTAATACAATTGACTCAAATAAATTTTTATGTAACAAATGAGTAGACTACTTATTACAATCATAAATATATGAATTGAGCATTAATTTATAAAATATTTTAATGAATCACTAACAATAATTGTTATAGACTAATATGAATTCATATTGTTTCATTGTTTGTCATCATCAGTTGTATACAGCCAAAAGTTAATTTCAATAATCAAAAATGTAACATACATATATATCTGACATCAGATAATTCTTGAAGAAATGTAAAGTTAATATGTTGATGTCAAGCATTAAGACGATAACAACTGCGCTAGAATTAAAACATTATTAACATAGTTATTTATTAATTGTAAGCCAAGTATAAAAAGATTCCATAAAATAAAATCAAATTGAGAAGAGCATGGACATATGGTTATGAATATAAGTAATATATGTTATGTAATATTACATATAAGTAAAATTCCGATATGAGGAATTAAAATCTAGAACAGAGAATGTTACGTGACAAAATTTTAAAACTATTGTCGACAGGCCAAACCAAAGTTTACTACAATTAACATCCTCTTAATCATTCTTTTTAATTTTACATTCAAATAGATGTAGCCTTCTAATGTTTTGTAAGAAATATTTTAATTGGATTGAGATGGTTTTGTAGAGGTAATTATTATCAGGGAGAGGCGGACCGCTGTTTTGTTCTGGGTTGAGAGATATTGAGTGGTGATCACAAGACGACAGTAGTAAGAATCTGGCCCCTGGAATTTCGGTGCTGTAGTCCCGATGGTTCAGTATTCTTTGTGAAACATGATAGTTCAGATCTTCAACAGTGCAAACGTGTTTAGGTCTTTTACTATGCATTAATAACTTGACACTTATCAGAATTAAGTATAAAACTATTTAAAATATACTATCATACAATGTACGTTATAAATCTCACACATTCCCAGGTATTTAGAAACAAAAGAAACTAGCATATAAGCAATAGGATCGACAAAATACTTGACAAATGTGATTTCGGCAAAATATGATGTGACATGATGAAAAAGAAAAATTGGGAAGAATAAACAACTTTATGAAATATATTTAATACGTTTAATAAATGAGTGTAACAGTTTCCATCATACACAGAAATAGTTCTCTTTCTCATTTTATTACTTAGGCTTAGTTTATGTAAGTTAGATTTTGAACTATCGCTACACTGAGGCAATCCGCTCAAGATGCACATATGGCAACCGAGACTGATTAATTTCAGTCTATGATAAATCAACGGGAAAGATCCAAATATATTCTAACTAATTTATATGCCATTACAAAGATTGAAACTAAATATTTTCTAGTGATATTAGCTATGAAATAGTCACATCCTAAATTAACAAATAAAGTTTTTTTCTAGCAAAAATATTCAAAGAAGGAACCATGTAAATAAAACTCAAGTTGTCTGGTTATTTTGAGTAGATTAGGCACGTTGTATAATTAGAAGTGAATAAGCTTTCTCATACCAATTTATATGAGACTGAATGACAGTTCTTATCACTCTTGTCGTAAATGCAAACAATAGACATACATATTTTCCATGACAGACTAGAAGGTGTACATAATGTAAATTAAATCCACGAGATTTTTGAGCACAAATTTTTCATCAGAAGAGAAGTATACGAATGTTGACAATGACTAGTTAACAACTGTTTACTTTACACAGTAAAAATATGTGTAAATCACTTGCATGAATTATACTTTATATGCATGCATTTATATACAAATATAAATCATACATGAAATGTTCCTGTACTTGGTTGTCAAAACAAATATACATTGTAACTCCTATAATTGAGTTGGTGTGAATTTATCAAGATTAGTAGTTACTTTTCTGCTTGTAATTACCACGTAATGATTTCGATTAGGTGCTGGTAAAATTCGTTGCATATCAGATAACTGTCTTGTCCTAGTTTGGGATCTCTAAGCTGTGCTCACTTTAAATGTCTCCGGGAAATCGAATGCAAGACTTTCAGATCTCGAATTATAATAATTAACTGACTAGTGACTAGCTTCAAAACACTCCTAAAGTTCTAGTGACTAGTCGTGACTAGTAGAGATCAGACAGCGTAAGTTAAATTTTTTGTGGCTAAACAACCTCTCTTTAGCAAATTTAGTTATTTACTAAACACTTGAATCTATTGTTAAATTACAACTTACCAATCAATTTTCTTAACTTCACTCAAGTTTTGATAATCTATTGATTGAAGTTGGACTCTGGTTTAGTGGTGTTGTTAGTCAGGTATTGATCATGCAACCTAGAGGTTCTAGATTTTGCTTCTGGTAAGATGGTGAGTGCTAACTGTTACAGATGACTCGATTACAAGGACTAAAACACTCTTCGATGTTCCACAGTTTTAAGTGGTACCCAACCAAAACTTACTTGAAATAAATGTAAACAATACAATGAATACAATCATCCGTTTATTTCACTACGTGTGAATTACTTAATACTATGAGATGCTTATTTACAGTTTTATGTTTTTTGTTGTTAATTATAACAGTTTGTAAGCAGATAGGTGCTTAACAATTTAAAATGCATGTACATCAGCCGACACTAGCCGACCACTTTGATCTTTACAACAGCGATTTATATGCTATTAACGTGACAAAAATGCATTCGTTTTTATCTATACCTATAAAATGAATGAATAATGTTAAAATTCTTACACCAACTGTTATATTTCATTCTAAATACACCATCATAAATTACAATCTGCACTGCTTTTATATCAGTAACCATGCTTCAAGATAACCAGTACGTATGACTTAGTAAAGTTAAATTTTCCAATCGAACTCTTATAGGTGTTAGGTAGCAAACTTTGATCAAGCTTTGTAAAATACACGATGAAGGAAATAAAATGACTTACACAGTCTTGGAGTATAGATACTGATAGGCTAAAAAACCATAAATTCCGTGATTCGATAATTAATAGGAGTCATCTGGTGTAACTGATTAATTTACTACAACTAGACGAACATTTGTGCTTTATATCAATGAGATTGTTTTTATGCACCACTTGTGTAATTGATTAATTCTCATTTCTGCTAACTGTGTAAGTAAACATTTTAAGTAAACTTTGTTATAAGTTAATAATCATAACTGAGTGTTTTGTCTATTCAGCAGATTACTGGCTATCTGAAATTAAAGTGATTATTCTTTATACCAGGAAATCTGCTTGCTAACATGGAGTACGCAGATGACATAGTCCTATTTGGCTAAGACGCTGATAAGATGCAGAATCTTTTAACAGCAATGGACACCAGTGCAATCATGTTCGGAATTCGTTTTCCCTCCTCTAAATGTAAACTATTACTCAATGACTGGTCTTCATCAACACCTGAGCTAAAGATAGAGAGTGAAGTAGTTGAACACGTCCACCACTTCACTTATCTTGGTAATCTGATTAGCCCTAATGGGTTGGTCTCTGACGAAATATCAGTACGAAATCACAAAGCCCGTTTGGCTATTGCCAACTTACGTCACCTATAGCGTAGACTAGATATTCGTCTCTCAATGAAGGCAAGTGTACTGCGCAACAGTTCGCTCTGTATTAGAGTTTAGATGTGAAAGTGACCATTTAGGGTAGACGACATTCGATGTTTATTAATTTTTGACTGTCGATATCTTCGAAACATCGCTCGCATTAGCCGGGATCACCAAGTATGCAATAACGAGTTAAGATGACGGATGTAAGGCAAATGGGGTGAAGTAATCGATAAGGTTGTGAATCTTCATCGACTGAGGTGGTTGGGATATGTGTTACGAATGCCCGACCACCATCTGCCTCGATTTGCGATGTTGGCTGATGTAGGAGCAGGATAGAAGAGAGTTAGAGATAACCAAATCAAGACATGGCATCAGTCCATGGAGTCAGTGACTGCTGGTTTTATTTGTGTCGGCAGCTGCAGACTACGTGGTTAGGGACCTCTCAAATACCGTAACCAGTGGCTAAAATCACTGGGTAACATGGCTCAGAAGCGGTCACAATGGAGCAGATGTATCCACTCATTATCTTCCTTTAAGCTATGGGCTTGAAATTACTTCATAGTTTTATTTCCATGCTCCATCTCCTTTCTCCCGAAACCATATTCTATATGTTTACACTCCTTTGTTTTCGATATTATGATCATTGAAGTAAGTTCTTCTTTTACTAATGTGATGGTAATCTTGCTTTACTTTCAAGGTATGGTAAGTTGAACTGATGATCACATGTGCCATGTTCCGTGTTGATCATGCACACATACATTCATTATACTAATTAGCCTAAGATGTCAAGCAGTAGATTCAGGTTTTTAGACCCAGTGTGATATCACGCTACACCAAAATAAGTGACTATCATATTTTTCATTGTTATACAATCGTAAATATACTTACTTGTGAAAACAATTTGTCTAAAATGGGCATCTAGTAAAACTTATCGGGAAGCATTTTGTTCTGATGACGTTATTCTGCATTCTCGGCAGCATAATAAATATATTTCGCATCAAATTTTTTATATTATATTGTAAACTGATAATTCACATCATCATTACATTAATATTAAAGGTCAATTAAACAGAAGTATTCTATTTAATCAATTCTGTATTTCAATATGTAGCAAATATGACTGAAGTTTAGCTGTGACTAGTGAATGGAATTTAAGACACATGTTTCGCCTTATTTTAGGCTCATCAGTTGGATTTAACTAACGAATACAATACAGAACGAAACGCTTATCCTGTATTCCAATTTTCATTTAATCATACTTGTAAATTACCATTGTGACCAAATAATTCAATCAGAATGCATCTATGGCAATCGAAATCAATCAATTTTCACACTATAACAACATCAACGACAAGATATAAACACTTCCAAATTAAATAAACTGTTAATAACTGAAAAGATAAAACAATGTATTCAATATATATGAGATATAAATGAAAAACATATAAAATTATCATAAGCAAACATATAAAAAGTAGTATTATTCACAGGTGAAATTGTTTACAGAAGGATTTTAAAAAAAATGAATTATCTTTTAAGTAAAATCAAAAAAAGCGCCACAACATAATACATCAATGTAAGTAATTTCATTATTAAATAAACATTAAAAGTTTTATCAATATTCAATAATTTCAATTACATTTAAAGTATTCTATGGTATATGATTAAAATATTCATTATGTAAGCATAAAATAGTAAAATTAACTAATTATTAATCATGATTGAATAAGATAAATGTACAATGTACATTATAAAATTTTAACTATTTAATGAATGTAGTTTTCCATTTGAAATAGGTTGCTTTATAGATTGTTTAATATTTTCTGTATTAAGATCACCTTCATCACCAATATACTCTTCATACGATGTTGATAGAATGGGTTCAGTTGGACAAAACTCTAATGGTGGTCTACCATCATAGCCTTCATATCCATATTCTAATACTTGATCTAATCTTATAGTAGGATTTATTTGGTTATCAATACATTCCCATGGGGGTATATCTGTAGTTTTTTGTCCATAAGCTCGAGCAGCAACACTAGGAAATGTTTGCATACTTCCATTTGAATCTATAAACATATAGTAAAAATGTTCGAATATGTTAGCTAATTGTAAAATACCACAAAATTTACTCAGACTTTCGTTGCATCTACTGTAAAATCCTTGTGACTATAGAGTAAGTCATAAAACTGTAGTAAAAAGTAAGGGAAGTAGGATCCTAAGTCTGTTCATAGTCCTAATGTTTTCAATGTCGCCAATGTAAGAAATCAACCCAATTGAACTTGATGGAGAAACTCTGGAAGAAGTGAATACTTTCACATATCTGGGGAGCATCATCGACGAACAAGGAGGGTCAGATGCAGATGTAAGGGCAAAGACTAGAAAGGCAAAGACAGCATTCCTACAGTTGAAAAACATTTGGAACTCAAAACAAATATCAACTAACCTCAAAGTCAAACTCTTCAATTCGAACGTGAAGACAGTTCTGCTGTATGGAGCTGAAACTTGGAGAATTACTGCAAACATCATCAGACGGATACAAGTATTTATAAACAACTGCCTACGAAAAAAACTGAATGTCCGTTGGCCGGAAATCATCAGCAACAGCTTACTATGGGAGAGGACAAACCAACTTCCAGCCGAAGAGGAAATTAGGAAAAGACGTTGGAAATGGATAGGACATACATTACGCAAACAATCAGGCTGCATCACGAGACAAGCATTAACATGGAATCCTGTTGGGAAACGGAAAAGAGGAAGGCCGAAGAACACACTGCGTCGAGAGTTGGAAACAGACATTAAGAGGATAAACAGCAACAGGAAACAATTGGAAAGGATTGCTCAGGACAGAGTTAAATGGAGAATCCTGGTGAGCTGCCTATGCTCCTCAGCGAGGAGTAACGGGCATAAGAAAGTAAGTAAGTAAGTAATGTACGAAATAACGAATGTAACTACATGATTTCTTGTGCATAATGACTTCGGATCTATTTCGTAAAATTGTATGTTACTGTAAATTAGACAGTACATTCATAGAAATGTTTTACTTTAAAACCACTTTGCAATTAATATTTTCAGCGATTCTTACTAAACATTAGCACTGTTTATCACGTCAATCAATGTTATATAAGTCCAATTATTTTTATTCAGCCAAACATAATCCATCTTCGAGCTAATAAAGAACAATTATAAACTATTTAAACAATGAGAAACAAATTAGTGTAAATAAAAATATTTAAGTATAAACATGTAAACATCATTTACCTGATTTTCTACCAGATGGTAAATATCCATTACTTGGATAAGAACCATTCATTGTAAGTTGATATGGATTAGCATTAATATTTCCTTTCAGTACTGAATAGTCAATTGGTCCTTGAAAATCTTTCTCACCTTTAAATACATTTTGAATAATAAACAATACAGATAAATATATTTACGTCATAATAGTAGTTTTTATTATCCCAGTTGGCAAAGTATTTATAATCTAAGCAATAAAATGTAAGTGGTAATATCAACAAAACATCTAAGTTCAATTCCATTTATCTAACATAAATATTCAGAAGTAAAGAGTATTGATGTAAACAACTGTCTACGACAAGTTCTTCTTTAAGACATTACATTTATAAATCCTTAATAATCATTTTACAATCAGATAATGTTATAGGATAAGAACTATGATTGAATATGTTGAAATCCTGGGTTGAAATTAGCAATTACATGTCGATCTGATTGAGATATCTTTAAAAATTATCTTAGACAAATAAGTAAGGTTTTGTAATAATTCACGAAAAATATTAGTAAGATCGAGTGTATCATGCTAAAAGGTGATAATTGATCAACAAGGTCAAAGTGGTAAGGGTAAAATCACAGTAATAGTAGTAACAACAGTACACTTAGAAATAAGTTTAAGTTATTCTGATGAAATGATGAATAGAAAATACAACAAAATTCCTATAGTAGACAACCATTGATCACCTGGAAGCACTAGACGGCTGCTTCGTCTTAGTACTGGACTCTTCAGCAGTGCACATCTACAACCCTATCGGGGATCACACCCACCATCTCCATAACACCCAATTATAATTAATTCATCAGCTCACTAATGGCAAACTCATTGAGGTAATTCCTGCAGTTCTAGTGTGAAGACGTGACCGGTGAATTTCAACCGTGTCGAGTGTGAGGCAGTTATTCACCGATGGCATGGATGAGGTCGAACAAACATATCACGAATTGAATGGATTAGAAATATCAACCAACATCGGCCAACTGAGTGGTCTAATGGTAGAGCGTTATTTGTGGAGCTAAAAAATCCTCTATTCAGTCGGCGATTGGGTCGTGAATGCGCACTGCTACAGAGTCCCTTACTCAGAAGAAACAGCTATCCAATACTTCCAGGCAATCAATGGTTGTCTGATTCAGATCAATTCGTGATATCAAAATTGATAGTCAACTATCTCTATAACATCCAACTATAATTAAAATTGCTATAACCTGGTGATAAAAATGGATGTAAATATCTTGTAATGAGATAGGAAAAAAAAGAGGGGAAAGAAATGAAAAAGAGGATAACCAAAAACATTTAAAGATCACAAAATAGTTGAGGATTCGGACTTGTTAGCTAAGGTAAATAAAGAGGCTGAATATATTTCTTCTGTTTCTTCGGTTTCATTCGGTTAATGCCCGAAGCTTCCGACATGTAAATAAGGCGTACTCTAACATCATGATGCAAATTATTCGGTACTTTGTGTACAGCCAAAAAGGCTTCATAGATCTTTGTTTTATAGTCATAGTCCATTAGGCTGCCAAAAATCGGTTTGGTAGTAAATTTCGTTAGACCATTTGATAATCATACCAGAACGCACTTCTTTTATGTCCTAAGCATAAGGACCTATGCAACTGGCTTCATTGGAGCATTAAAATTGTAAAAAATGATATTCATGGTTCTATAACTGTTAAACCTGATGAAATATTTATCAAAAACAATCATTCTCTTTAATGTTTGTTGCTTCTGACCATTATATAATGATCTTTCAATAAATAACATAAATATCACCGTTAACGAATTTAACTATGTGTAAATTGCAACTTCAATTAACTAGTAGTATATTTTGTTTATTACTAACTATTAATAAATAAATTCAGTTAATTCATTACATGCGCCGGTATTAAATGTCACTCTCCCCAAATAGGAAGAACAAGTGTTTGTGCAGAATAAGATGAATTCATTCTATTTAAATGTTTCATCGTCAGTTGAATACATCTTGGAATAATATTCTCTTAAAAAATTAATATTTGAAATAAAATTTTAACATACTCTTGAAGTTGGTTGAAACCACATTTACATCAACATGGCAGACATGTAAACATAATTAAATTGTTGAATAGAATATTGGAAATATCTTTCCGATGTGAAGGAAGGTATCAGATACAGGAACAAGATAGCATTTGTAGTATAAGTGAGTATGTAATAGGAAAATTAAGCGATGATTGGTAACACTTGAGATTTATATGAATTATCCCCTGTTATTGAACTTAAAATATGATATAGTGACACACTGCAAATCATTGATGCAACAAGTCGTAAAGAGATGATAACGTAATCCAATGGATCAAATTTGAACAAACATCAATAACAATGACGCAGTGACGTAAGTGTTAGGTTAGAAATGTAAAGCGAGACTAACAACCGTTTCGTTTTGGAAACACAGGTCTGGTTCCAAGGTTTTATTGGCAATACCTATAGCACATTTTGGAATGTTCGAGCTTTTCTGTTGAATAAACACTGTAAAGGACTTCACATTGTCAATCTAGTGTCCTACATCTATCAGATGTTTGGTAATTGCACTGTTAAATGTTTTTACTCCTTTGTAGATTTATTGGCATTTGTTCTTGGAATCGTAGGTAGGCCTCTCTTTCTGTTCTACCAATGTAACTCCTTTTGCATACGTGTATACGTAGATCTGTGCACAAATGATATTCAGTTCAGGTTTGATGATATTATATATTATCAAACTGATGTTGTTACTATGGATAGTCCATTGAGTCCTATTCTGGCATATATTTTTATGACCGCTCTTAAAAATATAAAGCTAAAAGTGTTGACAGAAGAAATGACCATTATTCTAGGTTTGCTGATGATACGTTTATCGTTTACAATAATAAATAATATGCAAATCGCTAACTGAAAATTTCCAACATAGTATATATAGGTAATAAATTTCGTTTCTTGAAAACTGTTATACAACATCCAGAAGATTGTTCAATACTGTAGCTGCTACATAAAAACTGCCTGGAATAGATTGCTTTTAAACTTTAATTGCTTTCCTTTAATCCGTTAGAAAAAAGCACTGGTGAAAACGTTATTTCAGAGCAAAAACACTTTGTGATCCAGATAAAATTGAGTTAGAACATCAAACATTACCTAAGAAAGATTGACTATCCAAAGAAATTTGTTGACAATTTCAAGTAAATACTGTTCAACTAAACAAAATTATATTTCAGAAAAAGCCTACTTCTGACCAACTTAACTTTTAAAGCGATGATATTACACATACGATGAAAATTTGACTAAACACGGTACTCTGACTATCATTTTGTTGCCTGTTTCTGATACCTTCCTTCACATCGGAAAGATATTTCCAATATTCTATTTAACAATTTAATTATGTTTACATGTCTGCCATGTTAATGTAAATGTGGTTTCAACCAACTTCAAGAGTATGTTAAAATTTTATTTCAAATATTAATTTTTTAAGAGAATATTATTCCAAGATGTATTCAACTGACGATGAAACATTTAAATAGAATGAATTCATCTTATTCTGCACAAATACTTGTTCTTGCTGATCTGAATATAATAAAGTGAAAAACATTGTATGAAATGTCACTTCGTTTTGCGTATTCAAGTTAGTCAATTAAAAATTTGATTCAAATAGGAATCAAGTAAAATACAACAGGTTGATGAACGCTTAACCCCCTACACCATTGGGCTAGCATCCAATGGTAGAATTCCTCCTTCCATCAATTTGTGATATATAGCGCGACTATCATCCATTATCCGACTATCGGAAACTGGTCCAGTGATGCAGAGGTTGAGGTGTCCCCTAAATTGAGGCTCCTGGAGTGCGTACTGATGAGGAGTTTCACACTAGAACAAAACAGCTATCCAATGCTTCCATGGTTTTTTATTGCTACCCAACCAACATCAATCTGTAACGTATTCAATCAATTAAAAATACCAATCTTCACAAAATGTCAATTCAATTAAAATACATCAGTTGAGTTCAATGTAGCATGATCATCATATATAAAATTTGATATAATTATTGTTTCAATGTATACAATTTAAAATTATTATATTTAGAAATCAGTTTCATCTGTTCACATGAACATATCCACACACTTTAAGTCTTTGGAACATCAAACTATCCTAGTTGATATAAAGTCTGATAATATAGAGTTGATATACGTTTACACCAGATACTTTATCATTTTACACCATTCAAAGGTAATGATTAAAAACCCAACAACGTTTAATTAAAGAATAACCATTTCGTAACAACACAGTTAGATTTTCAGTTAAGTATGCCCGCCCAATAAAAATTTTTCCTAACAAACTTATGAAATCCCTATAAAGAAACAGTTGTAATGTTAACATTTACAATATATTATTTTATATTCATGTAAATTACAAAAATTGATATATTCGAAAACACTTTATAAAGACATTACCTGTACTCCAAGGATCATTCATTTGACTGTCTATGCCTAATTGTTGATCATTTAATTCATTATTAAAATCAATTAAATTGGATTTCTCTTTAATATGACGTTTACGACAACAGATAATTATGACAATTATTGCTATTACTAAACAATATGAAAATAAATAATTGCATAATAAATTTCAATGAATTAGTGTATATACGTTCTTTTATTAATTTAATGTGGTTGTATCATATACATTTTATGCCTATTAATTTACTTCATGGAATAGAATTAACCAGAATACAAAAGACAACAAAGTACTGTTGTCTTTAGAATTACATTACTAAACAGTTTTAAGTCATAAAAAAAAATTCTGTAAGCATATAGAATATCCCTATGTATTCACACTAGTTAGCAACCATATTTATATGTAGATGTATATTCTTTATTCACTTTCTTAAGTTGTGAGTTTTGTTTACTTATCGTTACTAAATAGGTTTATAATGATAGAATTATTAAATGAATTTTCATTCCTTTCAAATTAAAGATTTTCTAGTTGAAAAATACCTGAATTTTAGTGTACATTCAATCAACATTCATTCTAACGTAAAGTACTTTTATGTTATTTTAACTGTTATATTAATCAACAAACATGATTTTTTGTTGCTATTGTCAACAGACTGATGAATAAATAATTTGTTTTCTACCATATCTTTTTGAATTCCTATTTTTTTTTTTAATTTACAGATAAAGTTCAAACAGAATACATGAATGAATTACGTAACAGAATACTAAATATGTTTTTTATCCTTAAAGGTGTTATAACAGTCGTTTGATTTGTATGATGTGATAAACCGAAATTGAATAAGGTTTCTTATAAATTAAATACCGAAAGTTAAGTAAGTTACATTTACGAAAGTAAATAGGTTGCTTTTAGTTCTATATTTGTTTAATTAAATTGAATTATTTTAAAGCATTTTAATATAAAGACAACTTACATAATGCCAAAAGTAAGCAAACAATGAGTAGAATCCACCACCAACTTAAACCTGCTAAAGATACATCTGATACTAAATTACATAAAGGTCCAATCCACATTCCATAACAAATACAAGTAAAATTATTAGTGCCATTCAGTACACGACAATCACCATTGACGCATGGATTTGGATAACATTGTGATGGAACACATTTTCCTTTGTCATTTTTAACTGTATTATTTACACATCTAAAAATTTTCATAGTACATTCATACAAATTTATTACTAATAAGACGCATTACTAATTTTGCTTTCATAATACAAAAGCAAAGTACAACATTTAATAACTAGGTTCATGATTTGATTGTATTCTTATCACATTAGCTAGTATTTCTTACATATAAGATAATCGCAAACGCTCAATGTCACTAAATTGGAATGACCTATTAAACATGTACGAATCGACTTCCTTATTTAATCTTCATAGAATACATTGCGGTCATTGGAAAATATAAACTAAGCAAAGGAATAAGAAATCCGGCATGACATTGTAGAAGGTAACAATCAGAGTACTTATACTGGAAAAGAGTTGTCATCATTTTTGACCTCCTGTATTTTTCTCACTGTCATGTGTAACATAGAGAAAAAAAAGATGATTCCAGATATGTAAAACAACTATACACACAAGAGTAGATTCACTTTTCACAGTTCTAGATTACTCATTTCATGACCTAATATTAATAAAGAAAACCTTTTTATCCCTACTTGGTGTTGAAATGTACTTTAAGCCGATAATATTATGATATTCTCCAGTTAGTTTCTCTAAGTACTAGTTTCTGTAATGTAGTTCACTGAATGATACATGTAATTATTATTAGTGTTATTAGCGGATAATCACTTAAAACAACTGAACAAAGAAAATATTAATACAGAACTCTAAGCTCCCTTGAAATGTATAAATGATAAAAAGGTAGATAAGAAATTGTGATCCGGATTCGACATAGACTCTGAAAGTGTTTTCGATACAATTCTTTAATTTGTCAAACACATAAAATCAGTTTAAAAATCTACCAAACACTTTTATATTAGTTGCATACTTAATCGGTTAGTATGTAATCTACCGTTTAACTGTTGGTTATCAATTAATAAACAATAACTGTTATCCAATAAGTGCTTACTCGCAACGATAACCTCTCCACTCTTCAATACATGAAGCGGTCTCATCGCAAAGACCTGTCAAAGAGTTACAAAAGCCTGGACCACTTGAACAACCTGACTGTCTTCCAGTCATACCCCAGTTTGTATATCGTTGAAAAGATGGATTACTTATCATTTCCAAAGGATAATCTTGTTCAAAATCCGGCCATATATTACGAAAATCAATCCAAGCATCATCCAAACATGCTATAAATATATTAACGAAAACGTAGTTAAATATAACCTCTATTTTTTTAAAAGTCGCCTTAATTTAAAAAACAGTTTGATCAATGTTCAACAGAATATTGATATGTAATACATATGTAATAATTATTTTACAAATTGAACACTAAGCGGTGACTAGAAAACAATTCTCATCTGTTAATAATAAAGAAGTAACTATTAACGACCTATTCTATTATATTTTAAAGAGAATACTGGCTCGTAGTTAGCATCGTTGATTGATACTACCTAAATATGTGATAAAATCTAAAGAGTATTGGATGATTGACACAGTCCATAATCGAATTACTCAGTGGCGCTTATTCACAATCATTCAAGGACTGGATTTACAACATTCGTGCGTCAAGAATTATCGTAAGTTAGAAATATAAACCTGGAAGTAACAAAATATGATTTGAAAGTTTAAAGAACTCTTGTGTAACTGAAATAACTAACAGATATCTTCAGATTTCATTTTGTGTCTGAATAAATTCAATTTATGTTGTAAACTGCGAACTAATATGTATATCGGATTCACAGCTGCGTAAGATTAACTGTTTTGATGTTTTAAGAAATTTTTCAATAATTGGCTTCGTAACACATCATTCAGAAATAATGACAATTCATTCTTATTGTGAGTGATCAAGGGATTTATTTTAAGAAAAGATTGTCAAAATTTGAATAAGTTCGTCACAGATTGTTGTTAAAAGTGCACGACTAAAAGCCAGCGACCACTAGGTGTATGTTTCGTTCTTTATATGACTCTTCAGCCGTGAGCATCCTAGATTCCGTCCCACGGAGTGAACTCATAACCCCCTGCACCACTAGGTAGGTACCCAGTGATATAGTCCGACGACTATCCATCGTCATAAGTGATAACTGATCTGCTCCTAACATGTTAAAGCTTCACTTGTCACAACTCAATAGAGCTTCGAAAACATCCTGAAGTTAATCACTAGCGAGCTTAATATTGAATTTTTATAAGGATTGAAATTTTACTATTGGATGCCGGCCAAGTAGTGTGAAGGGTTAGGCATTCAATAACTTCAAGCCTTTGAAATGGGATCCAGAGTGTGTACACCTGGGGAGTCCCACACGAAGACGAAACATATGTCCAATCCACAGGGGTTTTAATCGAACTTCATAAACATGAACCTCTGACGAATTAAATTAACTGGAACGTAATACTAATCTCCATAAACCACTCCAATCTAATGTTATTATTTTTAAAATAAATAGTTATTTCAATTTACCAAAGTTATGGTTAGTTACATGTACTTATTGGTCTGAAGTTAATTCAGTGATATATTTGGTGAATGTCAACGGATAAAATGGTACACTGTGAGGAGATATCCTGCATGGTATTATGAGGTTTTCACATTTTGTAAATTTTCAAAATTACGTAAAAGTAATTTTTGTTTACTAAAAATACTTCTTTTGACTGACTTATAGGTATATTGTAAATCAATTGTTAAATCATTCAAAGCCACAGAAACAATGAATTGAAATTGTATCAACTATAACCTTTAATTTAAGTTAAGCTACTAACCATATATGTTGGTACATACATTTCTTCTAAAGGGAAAGTTAGGGTTTCTGTTCTAGTTAACTCTGCCTAGGTTTGTTTTATTGACCTTAAATCACTGTAATTTGCAGTTCATAAAAACTAGTATAGTCAGTTAGAATCCTTCTGTACAATAAATTATATACATATATGGATATATATAGACATATATATATATATGATCGGTTAGAAGACTTACTATCCTTGGCTCCGCTTGCAATTATTATATCGACTGAACCTCTCGAAATTAACTTCTCTGGAAAATATCGTGAATCATAATATACCTTGTCTAGTTCATCAACTTGTAAATCCAAAAATCTTGACGGGGAAAAAAAAATGATTCATTAAAAGAAGTTACTAACCCCTCGTTGTGTATGAATGATAATTTATTACGTAACAATTACATTATGACATCCGTGAAGTGTTTTGTTCGGTTTAAAACTACAAACTAAGAATATCACTCATTAGCTTATTAGCTTTCCAATAGTGTATGCAAATAAAAACATTTTTCTGTGGAATATTTGATTATACTAAGAATTTGTCACCTAGCTATTAACCGTGAGCATAAAAGTGACGAATTTATGGTAAGGAAATAATATCACAATAAATGATTATGAAGAGTAAGTCTAGTCAACTTGTACTTCATAAATAATATTTCCTTTATGATAGTGATAATGCTCTAAAAGTGACTTAATCTACAAATATGAAACGAATTGTCGATTGTTTTGAAAAAAATGTTAGTCCATTTATGTTTACTTTGGTACTTTGACGCAGGTGAAAGTTTACAGAAAGAACAACAGAACAACATATGAAGTCAAACTTATAGTTTGATAAATAAAAATGTCTTGTTTGATGTGTCTGAAATGAATATAACATAAGGTTAAAAGGGAAAGAAAGTTTGGTATAATAGCGACCCATACTTATACATAGTTACGTCATAAAATATGCTTTTTAGACTAATTCAATGTTATAGACTTCAACTACGTATAGACAGTCAAGATATACACCATCATTTTCATTAATTCACCAATACACTTTTATAAATCAAAAAGTGATTTCAGTTAACCAGGTTGGTTATTTGCCATTTCGATGTTCAGAGTTTAAAGTTAACTTGCCGCTACATCATCAAAATAATTTCATTAGATGAAATAAACAATCGTTGCAACCTTTGAATAACATTTTATGAATTTAGGTTCAATTTATTGTAAATCTCCCATGATATTTACTAGATCTAATCTCAAAAATTGGTGTGGAAATCAAATTTAAATGATCATAATGATTGATAGGCTTTGTATTAATCAATTAGAATAATCCTAAAGTTGCCGTATGTTGGGATGGCTCCCAGAAACCTTCACAAGACCTCCAGAACCCTTAAAAGAGCTAGAGACATTCTGTCCAACCACTGATTGGTAGAACTTTTCAGAATTTCGACGTTGCGAGTTCTGATTGGGTAATAGTTGAAACTTCTTGGTTCGGATTGGATGGATAATAATAGTAATTTTTTGTTCTAGAAAACTATAAATGTACGATTATTTTGTACAGAACTCACTCTATCTTACTGGGATAAAGTTTCTTGTCAACTCGTCTTCTGTAGTCTGAATTTGCGACTAGGAGTGTTCAAGGCGTTCCAGTGTTAAGGTTGCCTGAAGCTAGTCAAGCTATCAAGTACGGGATATAACACTTTGTATTTCAGTCTATGGGATAGTACTAATTTAGTATCTAAAAGAACACTATATTTCAGAAACGATTAACTAAATGACATATTAAATATAATTTAATTATTTACCTTGATGTAAATGTAACTTCGAATACATGCCAATTTCCATCAGAAACATTCACTGAATTTAATGTAATCACTATATTATCAAAATATAGTTCAGGTATGCCATTTGTCACCTAATAATAACCGATAATAAATATAAAGCACCAATAAGTAGCAAAATTGAATAATTCATATTCATGAATAATAGAGATAATACACATTATATATATACATACATATTAGTGTGGAAGGTTCCTTTACTGTGAATGATGTTCTCTATAATAGTACCATGATTTATTCCTCCCATTCTGTTTGTAATTCAAGGAATTGTCAATGAAAGCAAGCAAATTCTCTTAAAAGTTATTAACATATATTTAACTAAATATCACTTCATTATTAATCATAATGTAAATCTCATCTAATTAAGATATTATTACTATAGTTGTCTAACTCAATAATACATCCTATTTAATTTCCATCATTTATTTAAGAGATATTTCAAGTTCTATCTATAACAATTATGCCTAATCTGTACTAATGTAAATCAATAGGCTATTCTTCGTTCAGTTAATTCATATCGTAAATAGATAGTATCAATGTTCAGTTAAGTTTATACAATTCCTAAGAATAAAATAATCAAGAAGTAATTGAGAATAAACGCTCCAAACGAAGTGTGAATATTAGACATAGGCTTAAAACCTTGTAACTAAACATAAAAGTCATTACATTCAACTTGTAATTTGAGAAACAATCTCTTAAAAATAACTATCGCCCATGATCTATAGAAATTCCAGGACTAAATCACCAATGTCATTAAAATCAGTGATTAATTCACTAGTTTACTTTAGACCTAATGTATTCTTAACGAAGACACTTGATGTAAAGTTGTACTTAGACGTTCTCAAAGATAGAAAATTAAGTTTAACTATTA
Organism: Schistosoma mekongi; assembly: GCA_034768735.1. NCBI lineage: Eukaryota > Metazoa > Platyhelminthes > Trematoda > Strigeidida > Schistosomatidae > Schistosoma > Schistosoma mekongi. The sequence continues at coordinate 63,517,348 of CM068305.1, forward strand.
AACCAATATCTTCATGAGCATAATTAAAATTATGAGTGATAAATAGAGCTTAAGGCAATTATAAGCTGAACATCTATCCAACCATCGTTTTACTTTTCATGAGAACGTATATATTTAATATTCATGAAGGATTTGTTTAACGTGACATACGAACTTGCATATTTGTATGTTGCCTGATAAATTTCAGTAAATATATGAAGCCTTAGGCTATGATTAAGGTCAACACAAAACGTTCTATCTAATAAAAACTGTATGTTTATGTAAAACAGATTGTACCGACCAAAAATTTTCGGAAAAGTGAGATTTGAAGTTTAACTGAAGAAAGTAAAAGATGAAACTTGTGCATACAGTAAAAACATTTAATCTCCCATCACTGTTAATGTCGATGTTACTGATGATATCGATTGGAGTACATGTCACGTATAATGTGATTTCTTGACTACAATTTACAATGTGTTGTAGTTATATGCACTCCAACACTTTAATTCAATCTGTTCAAATTTGTCCAGTGATATTCAGCGCTTCCGTTGTAAAGCATTCTTTATCAGCAGAAGAATTTTCTGAGGAATCCAAATATAGTCGATTTCACATTCAATTTCTAACGACTGTAATGCTATTCTTAATTTATTTTTAAGCTATTTCACAATTCCATAGATTTTAGTAACATGTTTCAAGCATAGTTTCTGCTTTTTCGTAGTTACTTTCAAATATGTGAATGTTTATTCACTGCACATATAGTATTAAAAACACTACATTTAAATTTACATATGTAATTATAACGTCTGCCTTTTGGAGTAATATCATTGACTTCTACCTACTTTCACTTTAATAATACAATTAGACTGGCAATTTGATAACTTTACTGACAAATTACTAACTACTACTACTACTACTTCAGTAGATTTACTTCGATACAACCTACAAAACCACTTAGTTGATAAAACATAAACGCAGTTTTCATTATAAAGTTCAGACTATAATTTAAAGTTTTAATAAGAATAGAAATAAACGAAGCTAATTTTTCTGGAATAATATGACAAATCATAAGTAGGAGTAATAATAAAAAAGACAAATTCACGAAGATAGATGTTAGTGAATCACAATCTAAAGGTTTGTATAATATTACAGGTTTTACGAAAATATGTAAATAATGTAGGTTTCTTAGTACCTATAAGACTCAGATAATCTTTGGAAACGGTAAAATACTGCATAATTAATTCATATTAGTATGAGACTATTTAACAGTACACTTTGATGTTCAAGAGAGCTAGCAATTAACGAATAGACCACAAAATCGGTATCAGTAATATCTTTTTAAAAGATCTAATATAAGGACGATAAAGATTACCTGTGTCTTGTGATTAAAAATAGTTATTTAACCGTGATCAATAATGATGAGACCTAGAATATCAATAATCTTTACAGAATCCGAAATAAAAAATTGTTTTAGGCTGACGGTGATGAACAATTTCCATATTTTAACTTTTATTTTAATTACTTTCAGCAAATAAAACCAATATGTGTATTTGATATTCATTTACCCGCGCACAGAATGTAGGCATTAGCATATAATGTATTCAATTTTGTCGTACCAACGAATTCATATTAGCCTCTGTAGTAGAAATAATTGATCACTTACTCAAAAATTCTGATCAAATTATATCTTACTTTCATCCTAAGAACTTGTTAATTAAAAACTAGTTGAAACTATCTCAAAGAGATAACTAAAAGTAGAATGGAGTAGTTTTATCGAACATCATATCAGAAAATGCAAATAAGTGTATAACGATGAAAATTAATTTATATTAGTATAATTACTTATGAATAATTATACTACTGATATTAACCAAGTATTATATACTTAATGAAAATCTACTTAAACTCATAATATGATATCAAAAACACATATAACTTAAACTATCAAAATGCTTCATTTATATAACTAACTATATTTTAACAGAAAGAACTATATGAATTACCAGCATGTGTAACTAGATACAACAAGGAAACTTTCAATATTCATTCATATTGTTACCACATAGAAAAAGAAATTTTTTTTCCTCAAAAATATCTATATCGCACGTTATATATTTAAATTAGCAAACAAATGAAATTACATTTCATGTCATTATTATTCTTTTTATTGACAAGTTACATAAAAAAAAATTTAGTACTTTTCTTAAAAATTTGACTGTAACACACATTATAAATGACATTAATACATTTTCTATTATAAATATTCTACTTATGTAACTATTAAAAAAATTTCTTCAACATTTCATGAATTAACTAAATAAATTGATGTTTGAAGAAATAAGACATGAAAAAAAAAGTAGAATAGAATTTATAACAGTTTTTGAAGAAAGAAAATGAAATGTTTCTCATGGAAAAAAAAAAATTGCTGTGAAAGAAGATAACCAATTTCAGTCGGATTAATCAATATATATATACATCACTATGAAATTGAATATTGAGCATGTTTACATCATTTTGAGTTAAAAATAAGAATGAAATAATGTTTGTGCAAATTTAAATAAGAATCATGTATATTACATGAATAACTTAAGTGAAGAAAAATGGTTGAAATTAATCTAATATGAAATTAGGATAAGCTTGTATTTTCCCGTTGATTTTTAATGGACTGAAACTGGTCAGTCTCTGTTACCATATGTGCATCCTGAGCGGATTGCCTCGATATAGCTTTAATACCAGTTTCAGTCCATTAAAAATCAACGGGAAAATACAAGCTTATCCTAATTACATATATATGCCCGTTGCACATGTGTGACTGTCTGGACACAGTAGCCTAGTGGTGAGTTCGAATCCCAGCGTGAACATCAACATTGGGATGCAGGTACATCCAGCCAATGTGTCCCAAATAGGACGAAACGCGCGTCCTGGATTCTACTTGCCAGTCACAATCCAACTTAAATATTTAATTTAATATGAATATTGTAATAAATGAAAAAAGGTCTAATGAAACTTAAAAGAAAAATTAAATGACTTAATGAAGAGATCTCATTTCTACGATTTAATTTTCAATGCTGTACAACTGTACACATATCTATATATGATTTATATAAAATAATTGCAATTGATGAAATACTAAAACAAAAGGAGATGCTTAGAAATTATTATTAGTTAATGAAGCTTTAATCAGAACTGGTAAATGAATGTCATGAAAACTGGATACAGAATATAAATTGTGCTAAGTGATATCATAAAATTCACCGGATAAATTGTAATCAGTGTGATAAAATGGATTATGAAAATTAACTAAATTCAGAGAGACTTGGCAACAAGGTTAAATTAGTTCTCACAGATGATGTTAAACAGGGCGGGAGGGAAGTGAATAGAGAATTAATAATGAAAATTGTAAAATTAACAGCGAGATATTAAATGTGAAAGTATAACAAGTTTACGATAATATAGTATATGAAGTTACTAACTGGTTTCAAGGTGAGATGATTATAAGAACAATCCTTTTGTTCACATAATCTCGGTTTCTTGATGCGTATTTCGATGACCTCAGTGATGCATAAGTATTAAGAATAGAGTGCTTTTGAGTAGCTTCTATTCACTGCATACATTACTTTGAAAGTTGAATATTTACTGATCTCGTGGAGTGTGGTGACTTGGTATTCTATTATTGTGTTTCAGATACAATCACTCTAGCCCTTCTTCAACTAGGCGGCAAATGCTCTTCAGTTCTTTTGGATTAATTATATATTGAACGACTGATATACCCTACCTAACAGAAATAATTAAATTTGTGGATACACACTGACGGGATCAAGTATGATAGTTTGCCATTTGAATTGTTTCTGAACTAAAGTTGACGGGAAAATATAATATTCAGGTTACCGGCAAAGCGTGTTCATTAGTTGACGCTGGATACTTTTTTCTTTATTATGTAGGCTAGCACATCACCTTTGAAGTCAACGCCAAGGTAAAGTCTCTTTTGATTAGGAAACTATCAGTTCTCTCGGATCTATGTAAATGAAGTAGATACTAGTGACTAGTGGTCCTACAACATAACAACAGATATTTCTAGCCCAAAACCTAGTCAAGAAAACAGAAACTCAACACTCAGAAAACACGATTTTATTTTATTCCAAACTCTGTATATGTAGTTACAGTATCAACTTTCCAACAAACAGAAAAATCGGCACACTGAAAATCATGGCAGCCAATCAGAAACAGCAAAGGCAATGCGAAAATCAGAAACTATATTGATTACTATGGTTACCACCAACTTCTCAATTGATAAACATAACAAGCGGTAGGGATTTATGCAAGAAAAATAACTAATTATCCTTCTTCTTATCAGTTGAATCTTCACCCGCAAAATCAGGAATACTGAGAGACATAATAAGATTTCTCTCTCTGTCAACTGAGACGCTGCTATGGAAACTCGTCAGTTAACTTGTTCACCTGTATTTTCCGTAAATGGATCTCTGTAGCATTCCATCAAGCTTTCTCCCCATCGTAGTACTTCAGTATTCGAAGTTTAATTTATATTCTTTTCAAATAATGAATACGATGCATGATTTAGAGCTGTTGATGATAATTAGGATATAAAAATCAGTGGTAAGATCGCTAATAATAGAGATGTCATCTGCATACTTCTTGGAGAAGTAAAAATTCTCAATGATAGGTTTATGCTGATTGTTTTCGATAGCCACCATGAAGAAATTTTTTTAGCAGACGATCTACAGAAGATCCCAATGATATTCAGGCCTTTATTTATATATTGTCAGTTAATCAAATTGTGCATTAAAGGTAGATCTTAATAATAGTTCCTTAAGTATTTGGTATAACAATATTTATCGGGTTTTGTTGAATATACCTGAGAATGAACCATTTTTTTCAATGACAAAAGAAAAAATACTGCATCCAACGTAGCCATACGTTTGTCGTGCACAATTATCTCTCTAACGTCATTAATGAACTGGAAGATGGCTTGTAATAAATGTTTAGAAATTCGTTCCCTTACGGATCCTAAGAGGTTGGCAAGCCATTTGGTTACGTGATGACATGTGAATTAGGAAATATCAAGGGTAAGACGAATAAGCACTTCGGATGAATGCATTCTGTGGAGAACGTACAGTCTTAGTATGATAAATGATGATGGTTTAACGTTTTCACATATTTCTTCATTCAATGTGCACTCCTTTTCCACTCTTTCAAAAACCTCGCTTAGTTGATTCGCAAATGTTTCAGCTTTATTTTGTCATCCGACTGTACTTAGAACTTGTCATTATCTGATAACCGGGTTATCAATTGAACAGTATCGACTGTTTTGTCCATTAGAACGACTTATGCACCTATAATTCCTCCTAAGTAATTTGAACTGTTGTCTATGTCCTTAGGCAAACAGGAAATGAGTTTATAATATTAATTGCAACAATATGGAAGGATAAATTTTAATCGATGACATTCTTAACTGGAGGCTGAAATCAAATAGTCTGTTTGACTAATTCGATTTTTAAATTAAATGGGAGCAAGTCAACTGTTATATTTTCCATACGTGTCTCAGAATTTCATTCCCATGAATAGACGATCGTCTAGCTATAGAATCGTTAGGTTTGGTAAGGTGACGATATACGTATGATTGTACAGCTTTGAAAATGAAACTGCCAAAAAGTAATAATTTACTGAACCATATTATTGTTTTCTAGTATGAAAATCTTATGCAAAACACTTATATAATTAGCCGGTCAGTTTATTTTAATAAAATTATGAATATGTAATTACTGAATCTACTGTACTTTGTTTTGATTAAGCTTACCTTTACAATCAAAAATTCAATCGACCTGATGGTCTTGGATTTGACTTTTATTAAAGTCTTGAATGGGTACTATCATGAAATGTAAAACTAGGATAAAACGATTACATAATGCTCCCAGATTTTTAGTTGCTATCTAACATAGGTTAGTCCATAGTGTTAAATTTTCCAATGTAAATAAAGTTATTCCTACATAGTCTATCCACACTTTAAATGGATAGTTAGTTTGACAATCAATTTATTAACCATATTCATCTAGCACTGTTATTTCAATGAAATAGATATTCAAGCGTAAGTAAGACCAACAAATTCTTGTTGTTTATTAGTAGATAATTAAAGAATTCTATAAAATTTATTATCTATAATAATCCGACAGAATTAAACGAAATATAATGAATTTCTGTTATGTTGATTTCAATGGGCTATAAATTTCTTAGTGGCTAGTGCTGCAGATTTGTACTCCGCTCTAACTATTTCAATTTGAGTAACATGATAACACACAGCTAAGCACATAAACTTATACTTGGCAGATCAGTTAATAGTAAACCTTTATTAAATATGAACTAAAAGTAAATAAAACTTTACAAATGGCTTAATAAATTGTGCATGTCATCTTAACAGGTTTACTGAATAAAGAAATGACCCCTTAGGCATCAAGGAGAATCGAAGGTTAGTAAGCCTAAGTTATGTAATGTTTTCTTTTTCACAGATTAAACATACATGAAATAGTTGGGTGAATGTAAAGTTAGTTTGACACTAGATAAAACAACATCATTGATGATGATAATCAATTCTATTAGTACATTATAAATATTTAAGATTGAATATTTTGACTTCACCATAAAACACAAAATAAAAATGTACAAATGTGAGATAATTGACCGAATCAGTGATGAACCGAAATGGATAAACTTTAATGAGTAACTTTTGTAATGGTCAAAATGTACATTACAGGCTATAAATAGCTTTGATATATATATCTTAGAATTAGTTGAATTATTAATATTTCTAGAACTCAAAATTTCTAGCAGCCAACATCAAAGTCAGTAGTTTCAATACAAACGTTAAGATAGTTCTAGTGTATGGGGCTGAAACTTGCATTGTGAACTACAAAAGTATCATTCAAAAGATACAAGTATTTATAAACAGCTGTCTGAGCAATTTACTTCGAATCGGTTGGTCAGACATTACCAACAACAACCTCGTGTGAGAGGGAATAAACTAACTTTTAGCTGAGGTAGAAATTAAGAAGGAATTAAAGAAATCAGAAAGCCGCGTTACAAGAAAAGCCCCAACTTTGAATCCTCAGGTCCAAAGGAAAAGAGAAAAACCACTAAATAGATTGCACCGAGAATTGGAGACTGACATAAAAAGAATGAATATCACTTGATAAGAACTGGATAGATGATTTTAGGACAAAGTTTGTCGGAGAATTTCGGTCGTCAGCCTATGCTCCATGAGGGATAATAAGGATTGACTGATTGATTGATTATTACTTCTATACGTATTCAAGACTACATTATTTTATTTAGCAAATAATAAAATTATTTCTCTACTCCCCCCCCCTAACACACATTAAGTAACATCACATAATTTTTAGCATCCTTATTAAAATCTTATCCAAAACATTTGTAATCATTATGTTAAATTGCATAAAACGAATGTTTTTTTTCTTTATTAATCTCTACATTAAGACATTATTTACATTATAGTTAGCCTCTTACATTGTTATATCTGATGAAGAGAATAAAATGATAATAATTTTCAATTACTATTCAAGTTTGTTTTTTACTTCGATATGATAGTTAAGTTAATACGAAAAACGATAAAAAAAAAAAACCTTTTTATTCTATCACTTTCATCATGTTTTTTTAAAGAAAAACAAAAACTCATTTATTAAGCCATAGAAACAAATAAACATTGAAATTGATTATAAAATTTAGATTGAATAAAATAAAGTTATTACACTCTATATGTATAAAGTTAAAAATACAACTAAAATATCACTATCATTTAATTCATTTAACTAAAAATAATAAAAATTCTCCAAATGGAATAATTTTAATTTCTTTTCTTTATTTTTTAATTTTTTTTTTTTTATATGAAAGACATTAAGTTATATAAATGACAAAATAAAGTAGTTATTTTGCAAAAAAAGAGAAAAATGCACAAACAAATAAACTAGGTAATAAATGTGTAATAGACATTAAATGTAGATTATGTCATAGAGAAAGAATTATAATGATTATATCGTCTTGGTCATTTAGAGTTTAGTCTACTTTAAACAATTAATGAATAACCTAAGGATAATAACTATTTAGTGTGAAGTAATTTAGATAATGGTATGCATGATGACATAAACATAAATATTCTCATAATTAAGTGATTATTGTAAGCTTTAGGTTGTGACCAGAGTTACTGTTGTCATAGTAGTTAATATGTGTAATTATATTGATAGAAATCTAAAAAAATTAATTTACTGAACGTGAGATGTGTGTTTTGTTGTGTGCAAGGTTGTCATCAAGTAACTTTTAAATTTAAAATTAAAGTAGTTAATAAGAACTGTTTATATTTGTTACAAATTGATGTGAATTGGATACCACTGGAAACAAGGGAAAACTGAATAGTTGTAGGTTCTTGGTGAGTGAGAGGGGTGTTCATTACTGTAGAGTTCCATACTAGGGTAAAACATATGTCTTGTGTTCCTGTTATGTCGCGAGAAAATTGGTCTGTTGTGCGCGTGGCCGCTTATTGAGGTGTGCCTAGTTGATAATGCGCGACTGCCTTATGCCCACTAGGTCCCAATCCGGTGATAGAAGAATAAGACAATAGACCAACCAGACAGATCGGAATCAGATTCAGATTATATTTTACACATTTCCTTATATATATATATATATATATATATATATATATATATCGATTTAATTTACAGTGATGAGTCATCCAGAAATTTCATAAACCTTTTACAAATACAATTGAATGTTATTAGGAGTAAAACTCACAATAATTTTAAATTAATGTAATGAGTTTGCAAGTCAAGCTTATAAAAAATCAATACAACTTCTCCCGCTTGATCTAATTAACCATTGTATTTTCGGGGATTACGAATCCCTAACAGTTCCCTAGTATTCAGTGGTACCCGAACGAGATCAATTAATAGCAGTTGCCGATTTCTTGAAATTTTTAGCAAGTGACTGCAGATTAAGAGAACAATTTGTGCTAAACTATGGCTAATTTATGTGGGTATATTTTAAAGAAAGGTAGCCGTTTGGTAAGATAATAAAATGTAAGAAACTTCGGTAGCATATCACCTCACCTAGAACTCTATGGTATTATAAGATTATCTCATAGTCCTTCTGTAACTTCAGTAGGTTTCACACTACTGATTGTTTCACACAATTCATGAAATAAAGTTTACCTGGTTAAATGGGAGTACACTAGTTCAGATTTATTGCTAATTAATGCTTATTTGTTCTCTTAGGATTGTAACATAGATCAATAATTCTGTAATTACACATAGATGTTTAAACGTAAATATACGTTGTCATAATCCAAAACACCTATGTAAATATTGATGTCACATAAGTTAGTATACAGTGTACACTCAAGTCCTATAGATGAGTAAAGAAAATAAATTCTGATTAAGCAGGTTAAAAATGACTTGTGATGTATTTTGGGATTTTTTGTTCATTCATTCAAATGTTTATCTTGTTTCCAGAAACGAAACACTCAAAGAATAACTGTGGGAAAAAATTTGCCTCTGTTGTCTTATCATTTAAACACTAATACTTGGCTATTGTTGACTTTATCCACCTACTAAATAGTTGTTTCATCTCAACCAATTAACACTTGAGCAATTCCTGATGATAACTTACTGTACTATACACTTTTACAAGTTTACTAACTTAAACGAAGAAGAAAATTAGTTTCAATCTAAGGGCATCATTAAAATGGAAGTGATAACTGCCAGAAATAATTTACTGGTTATGCATAGTCAATGCATGAGATCTAAACCAAAGATTTTGTTACATCTTTCACTTTAGCCAATTACGAATAATTTTCTCTCTGGAATGAATATAATGACTGAGTAACAAAACTTTCATAATCTAGTGTCTATAGGTCTACCCAAATGATATCTAAGGCTAAACGGAGAGGAAAAGAGAATTAGAATAATGATTTAATAAGCTCGAAATTCAAAATCAAATTTAATACACTCATTTAAATGTATACATATGAACCCATACCACACAACAGTTTAATTATAATAATAACATCACAAAAATAAAGATATTACTAATGGAATAATGAAATAGATAGTATTGGTTTTTCCTCATGAATAAAAAATGACACTTAATGAATCAAATAGAAGGCTAGAATAGGTAGTATGAAGTAATACAATGGTGTTTAATACATTTGTAATCAAAATATAGAATGAAATCTTCTACAACTACAGTCATCTGATGCAACTTATTCTTCATAACAGATTATGTCACAGAACATTCTATTAACACTAACAATGTCCGTTAACGAGAGCATTGTTGAATAGAAAGATGAAAATAACTTTTTCTTGTATCTATGGCAATTATATTTTAGATTAAATCATAAAACTTAACTAAGTTTTCAAACTAATATAGCAATTAAACTGAAGTGACTTGTGTGGATTAGCACTGAGTTTCAGTTGATTGTATTCGCAATAGATTGAATTTGACAGAGTACTACTAAAAACCAGTGAGCACTAAATATCTGTTTCATCATACTATGGAACTTTTTAACACTGAACCCTCCTAGGGGCTTCAGATTGGCCAACAACTATCCTTCTTCACTACTGGGCCAGTATCTAATGACAAAATTCTCAGTTCCAACAATTTGTGATGTAGAGTAACGATTATCCAACCTGACACCTGGTGTACGCACTGCTGAAGTGTCCCATACTAGGACAAAACAGATGTTCAATGCTCCACGGTTTTCATGATCACCCTACTAACTGCAGTCTATGACGAATTCAATAAGTCGAAATAACAATTGTTTAATTATTTGTCACAAACTGCAAAAAATGTTAAATCCGCTTCAACATATCCATTTCGTAAAACCAGTCATTGCTCCAAACAACTACACATACATTCTACATTTACTTTTACTAGAAGAACAATGATATAACATGCAATATTTATATGGAGGCAAATATTTATTTGTAAAATAAATAAATATTAAATATATTGAAATCAGAGGTAAACTAATTGAATTAAATAAGTCAGTACTTTTTCTATTTGTTTGTGTTTGTCACAGACTGATGTTTGTTGGACATCACAGTAAAACAGGATGTACTGGACACATGCTTCGTCTTAGTGCCGGTACTCATTTGCACTCAATTAACATCGATCCCTAATATATGCAAACAAGCGAACGATATATATATATATATAACCACCGTAGTTCAATTTCATTAATCATCTCATTAATTATTGGCTTCCATTAAACTGTTGTAACCAGCGGAGTTCAAACTTGTCGGAATGGAGACAGTTATCACCAATTAAAACGGATAATCGTCGTATTATACATCAGAAGTTAATGAAAGTAAGAACCTTACAACTAGACGCCTGCCGACCCAGTTATACAGACAATAAGGCTTTCGCTATAAAACCTGTAGGCCTTCGGTTCAGAAACGATGGTATACACAAGGATGAAACAGCTGTTCAGTATACTCTCCTCGGGTTTTCAGTAGGACAGAAACCAACATCAATTTGTAACGAATACAAACAACTTAACTTTATGTTTAACACCACAAAACCATGTTACTTCATTTATTCTACTTATTAGACAGCAAGTTAATTACTCTTTTATTTTATAGTTTCATTAAATAAAAAAACCAATAGATTAATTGTTTATCTAATGAAAGGGGCAGTAATAGAATTTCCTGAATAGAAGCTTAATCATGAAGTCGATTGAACTTTATATGCTCTATAATGGATAACTACAATACTAATCAATCCTTTACATTCATTAAATGTTATTCATTATGTATTACATATCTCTTTCTCATTACATGGTTGACTGTAAATTCTATGATTTGAAATGAATACTGTATTTTGTTGATTAGTTCATTTAAAAATTTACATAATCATGTTAATAATAAATTCTTTTTAAATGTATTTTATTCTATTCAATAGAATAAAGTTTGATTTCTATTTATTTCTTTTTATTAGTTTTCTAAATTACTTACAATTAGGTTTTACATATGCTTATGGTAGTCAGTTATGATAAGACTACTTATTATTTTAATCAGTAATATAATAAGTACTTCTATGTAATTTCATTGTAAACTAAAATACAATATTAATTTAATACCATGAATTGGTCTAAATTAGACATTACTGATCGCCAAGAAGCACTGAATAGCTGTTTCGTCTCAGTATAGGACTCCTCAGAAGTGCCCGTTAACTACCTCATTGAAGATTTAACTAAGAACCCTCTGTACATATCATTACCAAGGTTAACTTTGGTAATTTCAAATAAATTGAGCATTGGATAGATTGTTTATAATAAGTGATATATATTTGTAAAATTCCAATGAGTAGAAATTAAAATAGCCGAATTTAATTAAATTCGGCTATTCATTTCTCTGAAGAAGCGACTTGCACTAAGCCGCGAAACGTCAGAAATTTTAATTTCTACTTATTGGAATTTTACAAATATATATCACTTATTATAAGAACCCTCTGGTTCTGTTGCAAGAGCTTTTATAATTTGACTTTTAGGTCGGCTTCCAACGGTATATATTTCTAATTCAATCCATTCGTGATAAGATGGCTACAATAGAGAATAGAGATAAGCTCGAACAATTCCCTAAGTATCTGACATAAATAATCATTTTTTAGCTAACTAAAGTATATTTTATAAATCTGAGTACATAAATAAACTAATTAGTCTTACAAATTTTTAACCAGGATTATCCGCGTTTAAAAGGCAGTCATTGTAAATTAAAAGTTCTATCAGTCAAAATAACTGCATTAGAAACAGCTTACAAAATTGTTATAGCTCATACTGTCATTTAAATTCCGTAAAGGCATTTCTGCCTGTAAAATAAAAGGAAAAATGCATCTCTTATCTATGTAGATATATACATCACTTGTATTCAAAAACCTTAAGCAGAAATGTTAACGGTTTGTTAAGCATTCTCGAATCAATTCTTGTCATGGTTCAAAGTTATGGTTATACAATGTTTAAGGTTAAGGATAGAGTTAGGTTAAACTTAGAATCATTTTAGGCTTGTTGTTAGTTTAAGGTAGAAATTGCGGTCTAGATGTAGTGTTTATTACCAACTTGTATATCGATTCTTTAGCAAAACTTTGAATATCATGCGTTTGGCACTATGATTTTTACCTTATAATGTGAAAAATGTATTTTTATTCGTAAGTTCATACTTTCTTCACATCATATTATGTGTTGCAACAACTGAATTTTGACTGTTGCTCACTGGTTACAATGGTCATCCTTCGCGGATAACTTAAGCTGTTTTCTATACTAAACTATAGCCGAATGAATCACCATATTCGAAAGGATTATTCATGAAGTTATACAGGCACTATCATGTGCTTTCATTATGAAAAACATTATTTTTATTTCTATAGAAAACGAAAGAATTGGATGGTTAATCAAATCTGTTAAAAATGGAGAAATTTGTTACAAAACTTTCTAAGATTAGGCAGTATCAGGCATCATTTCTATTCTTGTCAGTGTATTATAGGAGAAATAATCAACAGTGCTTTGTAAGACTGAATTTATAATATATAGAATATTATGATGGAATAAATCCCTTAACCCAAACATGAGAAAATAATTTTGTTATTATTACTTATTGCCAAAGTGCAATTTTAGAGATTCCTGCAAAAAACTCATAACATGTGGACTCAACAGAACCACAGGTGAAGATGTCATTGTAACAAGAAATGATAGAGGTAAAATGGTAAAGATTCATGATAAGTTCGCTAGCATTATAGATTAATAAAGCGTATATACTTAAGACAAATGCATGCATCGCCCATGCGAATCATAAAATACAAATGTCCTTTATAAAAATTACATGAGGTATATCAGCTACCAAGATGCAGTTGAACTGGGGTGGTTTTGGAGATTAGTATTATGATTTACACGATTGGGTTTGTCACAGGTTGACATCAGTAAGATACCACTGAAGTACTGGAAAGGGAACACTGGACAGCCGTTTTCTCCTTGTACGGGATTCCACAGCAGTACGTACCCTAGATTCAGCAGCAGGTGATTAAGGTTAGTGAATGCCTAACCAACTGCATTAATCCGCCTGTAGATGTTGAAACATTAGGACCTGACACAATTATTTGGTATGACACAATATAAAGCTTATGACAGCAAAAACTTGATGAATGGATCACGATTAAAGTTTACGTGGACTACATTATTTTCTATCAGCTAACCCATAAAGACATCCTAAAGAAAAAAGCAGCAACAATTAAAATCATCTTGAAACGTTCTCCAGATAAGTGTCATGAAATAGAACTTTCTACACAGAACATTTTGACATACGATTGTATCTTACTGAACTGCCTATTAGTTACAGTTAACCATTCTAAGGTATTACACCAATTTAAACCACAGAAAATATAATGAATTAGAGTAAAATATAAACTGAAATATATATTTGTCTTACAAAAAAGTTAGAAAGCGTTTAAGCAGTTCCCAATTGACTTACTTACATTTCATGCTTTGTCTTTGCACGTAATTAAATCTAAATATTTATCTAAAAAGTGCTTTCTTTTGTAATAATTTCCTGACTGATTATCCATGCTAATAGAAACGCGATCCATCAGTAATAATCAGTATCGACTAGTAGTTTCAATACAAACTACATAAAAAAACTCTACCATTTCAAATTCTTCCCTCTATAAATCTTACTAATTAACATAGAAATTGTTTCATTATAGGGTGTTTAAAGAAGTGTTCTTATTTCGCGAATCAAATTAGCATTTCTGAAGTTGTTTTTAGATTAGAATAATTAAAGAGAAGAAAACTATGAAAGAAATTGGCATCAGTATGCTACATTTTATGATGCTCTTCTAAAAATTCCTACTTTATGCATCATTTTTACGTCAAACACGCTTAATAGTACACTCAATCTAATATAAATATTTGTTTTTATCTTAAAATGGTAAAATCATGCCCAAATAACTTTCTAATTCGTATAAACTACTTATATAATATTAAGTAGCCTAAAATAAAATACTAAGTTTTTGGCTAAATTTCATTACAGTTCTGTAGAATAAAGTAGGGATATATTATGAATAATCACAAATATGTTAAGACGATTTGAATTAGTTAACAGGCATAGCATAATATTGAATTTATATTTGTTCGGTACTTTCGGGAAACAAGGAGCACTATACAGCTGCTTAATTCTAATATGTGACTCCACAACATTGCATACAGTCAGTTCCCTCAACGGATCAAATCGATTGTCATCAGGTCGCACAACAAAAGTTTAACCATCTACAATACCAGGCCAGCAGGCAATTAACTGGGGAATTCCAATTTTCGTTAATTTGTGATAAAGGATGGCGGTTATCCACTATCATCTGTAATAACTGTCTCCATTCCGACAAAGCTGAACTGCACTAGTTTAGTACATCAACATAGTGACTTAATAAGTATTCTTTCTAAATAAATTTATTATTTATATCAAAATATTACAGACTTACACTTAGCGAGAGTTTCCATGCACCAACTGCAAACACCACAAATGTTAATGTTCTTGTTCTAATGCTTAATCGTAGACGATTCGGTACTTTGTCAGTGAATAATGCATTGTAAACTGTATTGGTTGTAGACCAGCCATCGGATACTGTATTGTAAAGATTATATATTAGGATAGAAAGGATAATCTTGTTTAAACGAAATACAGGATTATGGTTTCTATGTTCATTCATAAGAGAATCATGAGTAATTTCACAGAAATCTGGTATTTATTGCTCGTTAAACTTTACGGAACAAAATAAAGATGTTATCATTAAGTTAAATGCCACAAAATCTAACGGATTACATTTCGTTATCAAACATTTGTCGGTAATTGGCAGCAAACGCCTGGAAGTGGGTTTTGTAGTAGGTGATACTTGCTAGTAATTCTGATAGGATTAGAGCATATCATAGAGTTAAAACCACCTCCACCGTTATTCACATTCACAGATGCTGCCACCAAGCTATTGAAGCCTCAAATGACTTCATATTGGAGTAGGATGATATGTAATGAATCCCGATATGATAATAAAAATATGTTGGCTCGTAGCAACTTTCTTCGAACTAAGATTCATGACTTCATTACTGTCGCCACCAACCTCTCAACTTTAAACAAAATCATCTACATATTAGCAAGCGATTCTTCTAGTTTAGTCATTCATGACGAATATTTCAGTATAATCAATTATGAACTGTCCTCCATAATAATTAACTAAAATTAATTTGCCATTTCTTGTAATAGGAAACTATGAAACTAACCGTAGACTTAAAAGTATACTTTAACTGAAGAAAATGTATACTGAAGTCGAATTACTAATATCTTCCATAGTATTAATTACATGAGCTTCATTTGTAACTAATGGATCTGAAGAAAATGTTTCAGGCAGCTCCTAATGCTTAAGATAAATATCGTCCATTTGACAAGATATGCTATAAACTGACAAAAATTATAAATAAATAAAGGCACTTAGTGTAGAGGGGAGGGGGGTGAAATAACGTACTACTATACTATCTGTCAGTTGTAGTTAGTTCCGTCAATTTGTAAGTGAAATATGATAACTTTTACCCTTGTCAAGTGGAGAGATATTCATCTATTTCTATTTATGTATACACATCGATATCATAAATATACATATATATATATATATATATATCGCAGTTTATAGTATAGCCGATTACCTGTTTATTTATTTGACTTAACTACTGTTATTGTCATTTAAGAATAATATGTAATACAAATTACTATTTGGTATCTGTTATTGTCATTTAAGAATAATATGTAATACAAATTACTATTTGGTATTTTTTTTCACTTGTTTCCATTGTCAATTTTGTCATGTAGTCCTTATTCACTTAATTTTTGATCTGTTTTAAATAAGAGAAAGTGTAAAATAATCAAATTTCTTAAACATAACTCAAGGGTGAACGAATACAAATCTGATGGAGATAAACAATTGAAAACCTTCAGGTACATTATATGATGCTTTCAAATATTATGATTAAGTACACTAGATTTTTGACATATTATTATTAAAATGATTGAAATATACGTTTTTTACGAGTGTTAATTAGATTAAGATTTAACTAAACAAAACATGATCTATTCCAATATTAATATTAGCTCACTAGTGAATAACTTTCTGAGATGATTCCTGGAGTTTTAGTGAGGAGATATGACCAATCGAGTTCAACTGTGTCAGGTGTGAGGCAGTTACCCACTGATAACAATGGATGAAATCGTGTATACGTAACACGAATTGACTGAACTAGAAATATCTCCCACTAGGAGACTGATGATTGGTCTAATTGTAAAGCGTTTGCCACGGAGCCAGAGAGTCCTGGGTCGTGCGTACGCACAGCTAGAGCCCCATACTAGGACGAAACAGCTATCGGTGCTTCTTGGTGATCATTCGTCGCCTAACTCAGATCAATACGTGATAACAAGTTGGTACTCAACAGTCTCCACAACACCCAATTAAGCCTTTCTTTCGCTTATATCAGTTAGACGCCTTTACATGTTACTCCTTACAACTTGTATAGTTATGCTTTGTAATTGTCATGGATATATAAAGTGTCTTATAAACGTTCTGCTAAGTCATTCATTTACTGGCATATATACATTTATTATACTATGATGAAATCATGAGAACACATACACAACATGTATATAAGACTTGGCTATTTTTGTTTATTTGATTCAGAAATATTTCAGTTTTTTTAAACAATTAACTTACCAGTTTCACATGGCCATCTATGTGGTTTTGGTGCACCAGTTATATTAGGTCGATAACCTAATTCACACTGACAAGTCAATATATCAGTAGAGCTAATTGCATTTCGACATTTTCCATATGTTCCGCATAATTTCACATTACCTCTTATACAACCTTTTTGAGAATCTGGACAACCTCTCCGTGAACCTTGTGATAAAAGTACTGAGTAAAAATCTATCAGCTAAATGGGATGAAAAAGATTATTCTGTTAGTTCGATAATAATTTGGAACTTAGTTAAGAAAATTGACTTCATGAGGAAATTGCTTAAATGATGAACTATTTACATCGTCCAACTTGGATGAATCATAAGGCCTTCTTTTCTGTTTAGTGCAGTTTGGTTTAACAATATATACGATAAGCCCTAATCACTAGCCGTTTTTGTAATTGAAGAGGTCCTTTTTAATTACTTCATTGTTGTCAATATACCGATTAGAGCGTATTGGTTTATAGTAAATAGTGAGATTGAAGGCTCCACTAGTTTTCCTTTAACCAGACAATCTAAAATTAATAGTTCATTTTGTGAATTTTCATTTTCAGAGGTGAATTTGATATGCGTTGAGAATGCATTAATCTATTTAGAAAATGTTTTCAGGAGTCTTTTCTAAGATAACAAAAGTATTATCTACATATCTAAGCCACATACATGGTGTGAAAGTACTAGCAAAATTGAGTGATTTAATATATGACATGAAAAAAATTAATGATAGCGGAGTTCAGACTTGTCGGGCATGAGACAGTTATCACCAATGACAATGGATGATCGTCGTGCTATTTATCACAAATTGATAGAAGTAGGAATTCTAAAAATGGATGCCGACCCAGTGGTGCATACGGTTTGGCGTTCGCTGTCAACCTGAGGCTCCTGGTGCGGAATCTGGGGTACGCACTACTGAGGCGTTCTATGCTAGAACGAAATAGCTAGTTCTCCCTGGTTTTCAATGGTACCCTAGCAACATCAATCTGTGACAAATTCAATCGACTAAAAATACCAATCACCACAAAAATAACCAACCCAAATGAACTATAATGATAATAAATCAACAGAAATGAAGAATATAAGAAACATATTGATAACTAACAAGTTTCTGATGCGCACTATTAATAACATCAAAAAACAATCTAATCTTATGATATATAAAAATTCAGATGATTCACCATGGATTGGTGTAGTGGTTCTATCTCTACAAACAAGGAACGACTAAAGAACTGCAATGAGTTTTCAGACTACTCAATATAAGAACCTTTTACAAGTCTGCAAATACAATCTGTAATAAATTAGTTAAAGTGAAAGAAAATATTCCTTTTACATTCCCACGAAACTTCTGCGATATACTAGGCTGTGTTGATTGTGATGCATTATACATTAAAGAATCTTCTCGAGAAATTTCAACCTGAGCAAAGGAGTATCTATTTTGTACAAAAAGGGCACCTATTGTCCTGTGGGTCCGGAAAAGCTGCAAATAAAATCCGCGATATCAGCATATGCTATCTTCAACAACTAACAAATCGAGATTGCCAACAATAAAATAATTCAAAAAGGATTTGCCAAGTAGAAAGAAAGGCGAGTAACTGTGGATTTTCATATATTGTCAAACGCAATTGCTCTAAATAGAAAAGAAGGACTTGTTACTCCTGTGAGTTGAAAGACTCTTCCAAACAATTATGCATCTAACCTATGAATTCTGTCTCACATAAGAAAGGTAATGACAAATTAACTCTAATTTTTTTCATTACTAATATTCTTCATGCATTTGTTCCATGCGTTTTTACTGGTTAGCAGAGAACTAATCAACTTCCAGTTGAGGAAGAAATTAGGAAAAGACGCTGGAGATGGATTGGACACACACTGAGGAAATCATCAAACTGTGTCACAAGACAAGCACTGACTTGGAATCCTAAAGGCCACAGAAACAGAGGAAGACCCAAGAACACATTGCGTTGGGAATCGGAAACAGACATGAAGAGAATGAACGGCACTTGGGAAGAGCTAGAACGGAAAGCCCAGGACAGAGTTGGCTGGAGAATGCTGGTGGGCTGTCTATGCTCCACTTGGAGTAACAGGCATTGATTGATTGATTGATTGATTTGTTTCATGACAATTTGTTCACATAAATTCACACACTGATCGCTCTTTGACAGATATGACATTTACAGGATCACACCAACCTTTGTGGTTGGTCTAGTCATTAAATGTTTTGAATTTATTTGTTTCACAGTACTACTTAGGCTCAGGTTATTTTAATCCAGTTAATCATTCTCTGACAAAGTGGCTTAAATATCAGAAGATTAAAATTTTCTACTCAATGGAATTTTACAAATATATTATTTTAATTGATTGAATTCGTCAGAGACTTAATTTAGCATGGTACGATTGGTAACTACGGAGCACTGCACAGCTGTTTCGTCCTAGTATTGAAGTCCTCAGTGGCAGTGTGAACTTATGGTAAACGCCTAACCCTCTTTACCACTGAGCCAGCATCCAGTGGTAGAATTTCCACTTTTCTCAGTTTGCAATATAGCGCGACGACCGCTCGTCGCCATCAATGATAACTGTCTTACTCACGGAAAGTCTAATCTTCACCAGTTACGATTTCTCATTAGAGCTTCAGGAACACCCTGAAAGTAGCCACTAGTAAGTTGATTATTGTAAGTAAAATAACGTGGTTTATAGAGATCGGTATTAGGTTTAGTTAGTTGAATTCGTCACAGATTAGTGTCAGCACTTCCAAGTAGTCCCATAATAGGATGAAAAAGCTTACCAGCGCTCCCTGGTTTTCAGTGGTGCCCCGCCAACATCACTATGTGATGAATTCGATCAACCAAATTTAATATAAACCACTTTAATTTAAATCTATTATTTATTATAAATTGTAATTAAAGGCGAAATTAATTTATCACTTGAGGCAGTAGATAATCTCTCGCTATCATTACCAGTAACGAATACATGTGTAAATTTCTGATAAAAATAAGTAAGTAATAAATTTATTCTATGCAGATAAATTAATGAAAATTAACTCCAATAAATTACCTCTCTATTTACTATAACATTGTCAAAACATCCTCTAAATCTTTCTGTAGATGGACCAGATTCATCACCCATTAGAATGTAACCGCCCATTTGTATTGTATTCACTGGTAATATCAATGTACCATTCACTGTACATGGTCCTAACTCAGAATATTTACAACGATCTATCAACAAGACGATATTCCATTCACCATTAATCTGTTTTCGAATAATCATTTAAATACAAGAATTAATTTACAACAAGCTTCGAATATCTCATTGTCTATCAATATTTTATGTAAGTAAAGTAATATCTAAAAATCTTATCCTATGTACTAGTATAAAGTCAACTGTCTCAAAGAAAGTTACTTGTCAACTATGAGTTATGATTTACTGAACATTGAACAGTTTAAGGAGACTCCTAAAATGAATGAACAGAATATTGATCAATAGGTGTACACAGTATATCCGAACGATGACTGCTAACAATGCCAGATTAAAGATCTAAAATGCTGTATGGACTAATATCGAATACATGATCCCTAGCCAGAGAAAAAAAAGATTTTGTTTAGCAGTAATATCAGATGAAAAATGTTAAACACATTTATAAAGTCATCTGAAGCATGTGAGACTGGAAGCAGCAGATTTTATATGTTACCTAAAATCTGATAAAACTAAGACTAGATTTTCACTATCAGTGCTGATGAGTATCTGAATTCATACGATTTGCATTTCAAAGTGCACAACTTTACTCTATGAAAATATACGTCTTCAAAACTGCTCATAGAGATCAAAAAGGACCAAGATTATTGCTTTTAACTAAAATACCTCAATGTCAAAAGTGATCACTATGTGACTATTATATCTGTAGTTTCTTAAAAATGTATATCAATCTTTAATAAATTATCTGTTCAGTTTCCACCACTTTGCTTCTAACATTCATGGTAGCCCATAATTATCGTTATCGTTTACATGGTAACCTAATACAGTTGAACCCCGATTCACAATCCTATATATTGGTAACATTAACTGACTCAACCAAACTAAGTTTTATGTAAATAGCGATTCTTATAATTATCCTACAGTTTATATCAAATCATCATTCGATCAAGATTAATCACAAGAAACTCAAATCTTTTGACTATATTACCTGTGTACTCACGAAAATATCTACATAATGCCATGCATTATCATTCAGTGCTACGGAACCTGAAGGAAAACGAAGAGTTCTTGAATGTGATAAATATATGAAATTCACACCGATTCGTCCAAATTCAAGAAAAGTTTTTAGCTGAATTAATTGATCACTTACAAAATATGTAGAATTCTGTAAAATAAAATATGTAAAACTACATTTAGCTTCTTTTCAAATTCTATTAATTTGACCCTAAACTAAATAACTTTTGTGTATGTGCCATTTTAAAATTCATTAATACATCTCAGGTAATGTAAACAGGTTAATTATAAATTATATTTACGATGCATACAAAAGCAATTCTGTCCATAACTATACAAACCACATGAGATTAAATCGAAAATAATCATTTTAGGTAATTGAATGTAGTCGGTGGGATATATTGATTGATTCACCTAGTTATTACTTCATAACAAGAAAGTTGAATGCTTTGAAGGAACTGATACGATGCAACTTGAACACTAGTCAACTATTTGCATAATTCACGATACTATCATTAAGTTATCTGGAACACAGTTGGTCTTCCGCGAGACAGATATTGACAGTGATTGATCATTGAGTAGATTCATCAGTGCATAAAACATAGCCAGAACTACATAATAGCAATTCATTAATGAAGAAACAAGTCCAAAATATATTGGTTTATATAAATAAAATAATTCTAGGTATCTTAATACATTATTCAAATGTTTCATTTTTTAATGAAACACTTCACCACAGTTCAGAAATAATTAATAGAAGAGGGTAACTTTCGTATTAAACATTGTAAACATGACTATTTAAAAAACAAATAAATGAATCAGAAGACATTAGATATTGAATCCATCTATGTCATACTGATTTATTTCATGTAATTTTCTGTCTCAAAACACTAATTTCTATGATGACGTTAGTTTCAATGAACATAGTTACATTTGGTTAAATAACATAGGTAAATGTAGTAGAATTTTAGGGATGAATTGTATCCTAATTCAGTCAATATTTCCGTTTTCCTGTCTAATCTTACCTCAGTTAAATGTAATTGTTAGGTTCACTGTTCTGTAGGTCTGAATAGTCTTCTGAGACCGAATTCGTATATATATATATATATATATATATATATATATATATATATAATCCTAGAGAATTTTTTACACTGATTTCCTTTAGTTATCACTTGTTGGATTCTTTGCATATACATATAGAAAAACATGAGACTACTACGGAAAGTCTCAAGGTATATCTCCGAATTCCCCATTACAGATATTATCTAATCCAAACAAAGCGTTTTAGAAAGATTCTAGAAAAAAAGACCACCATTTTGCATGCTTTGATCTTATTCCCTATACAAAACATATACAACTTAATACAGACATATGGCTTCGAAGCATTTCGCCAATCTTTTCAGCCACCTGTTTGGTTAGATTTTTTTCCACTAATCATACTATTTGATGCCGTTGAATAACACAATGTATAATTAAGAAAAAAACCTCTTTATATATGTGTATGCCTAGTGTATAAGATATTGTTCATTTTTGAAAAATGCACCGTTTCCCCCCCCCCTCCACTCACAAAGTATCAGTGAAAAATCACCAAAACACTTAGATTCATAGGTTTATAAAATGTAGATTATTTTAACATTTTCTTTAAAATAAATTTGTTGATTAAAAATAAAAAGGAATAAAAAGGAGTTTCAATAACAAGAGTGGACTTTATAATATAAGCATAAATTAAGCATTGATTTGAATAGTTTATAGTAAGTAGTATATTTGTACAACTGCAATCAGTACAAAATTATAATTTTCTGATGTCTCTCATTAAAGTGAGTTCATCAGAGAATGCATCTGATGAAATGGAGTGAAATCTGTGAAACGTCAGAAAATTAGAATTTTGTACTCATTGGAATTGTATAGGTATATGTTATTTATTATAAAAAGGAACTTGTTTTTATAAAAAGTATTACATATAATGCTATAAATAATCAGATGGAAAATTAAGTCTACTGTAAGATATGGTTAATAATGACAGGAAACAGTACAAATAAAGTTTTGAAAAGTCAGAAAACTGTATATTAACAGTAAAGTGATATATATCTAATAGATAATACTTAGAATATAGTTATTATTGGTTAAGTTGGTGTGAAATTCGCTTCACAACCTATTTTTTTTTATTAATGAATATGAGTGGAACGTAGTAAAATAAACTAAAACTATTAAATATTAAGTTGTTTGTATCCGTCATTGATTGGCTTCGGTTATGCACCACTGTAAACTAGAAACCACTGGACAGATGTTTCATGATAACAATGAGTACTTATGATTACGCCAAAGAAATGAATACAAGACCTTCAGGTTTCAACAAACATCTTATGATTTTACCTGAAAGTAACAAAATGATGTGACAAAAACATTCTCTGGTATTCGTATGTATATTCGTTAAGATTTAATAAAATGTGGATGACGAGTAAATAGAAATCAAATCTAATTGTCTTTACCTATAGCCTAAGGCTTAATTTATCATTGTACTTAATGAGCTTAAAAGTAGCTACACACAAACAATAACATAGGTGTCACAAACGGGTCAAATCTAAACACATTTTTATATCATATCTGACTAGCATGTTTTGCCACACAAAAAATTCATTTATTGAACATGGAGAGACAAGAAGGGTTTGACTGATGACATTATATATAGGGTTTGACTGATTGACATTATATATATATATATATATATATATATATATATCTTTGATAATTATGATCTTTATCACATTCTCCTGACAAAGATCGAACTCGTTTGACGGCTTAAACGGAAGTTTTAGATTTCACGAACTGAGATCATTTCAGATATAATTTCTGCTTTGAATTATCTGACATTGTCAACATAATATCTTCTTATTTCCAAACGAATAGATTACACACTGAAACGTACAGTAACCGATTTCGGCAGCCTACTTGAAATCTTGGGATACCACTTTTTACCAAATATCTCAAAAAGTCACTTTTTCGTTTTGTTTTGACTGCTCAATCATGTTTCGAAATCGCATTGTGTACTCACGAGCCTTTATAAAATGTTTACGACCTATCATGAGTAATTCAGTTAGATCTAAACGAAGACATTATGGTGGCTGGCAACATGCGTTAAAAAGAAACAATGTTCATCCTGAAATTTTTAGTCCTAACTATAGATCTCTTATTGGAAAATTGAGCTATCTACAATTTTTCCTTAGTCTTATTATATACCGTAACTGTGGTTTAATCACAGTTCAAGAATCTTGGCTACATTACCTATATTTTGTCAGGATCGCTCTGTCATCAAGTAAAAGTGTGGCGGCGATGTCGCTACTTTCGTGAACATGAACTGGTGTAAATCCAATCATGTGTGCACATGGTAAAGGAATAACTTGTTGAGATACTGTATGCTGAAAATTCATATTGTACTAAACATTCTACTGAATAAAGCTATTATTATTATTGGATTATAGTAGCCAATCCATATTTGACCTAAGGATATTTATATATAAGTGGCTTTTGTCGGAGTTATATAACCTAAATATAACAGTCGTAACAGTATAATATATTATGAAATATTATTAAAGACCAGGTATCGATTAATATTGTGAAACCTGTATGAAAGGAGAGGTCAGCTACAAAATATACTTCTAAACATTCCTTTATAAAATCGTGACCTATAGGGTCCACCACACTGGAAATACAGTAAGCACTTATCAATAAGATAATGACTCTTGTATTCTGCTTCACTGCTAATTTGCAGCTCTTGAACAGTGATATGTGAAAATAGCAGATTCGATCGCATTTTGAGAAGTACATGAATTCTCTCTAAATGTCACATAAACAGAACATATTAACTATCAAGTAATCCGTTGTGTTCACTTTATTTACTAAATGATTAGGCTATCCTTATCTAATTTAGATTATAACAAAAGCGTCTATTTAAATAAAATACAATTCGGTGGTGATTTTAGTTAATTGCTGAAGTTATAAGTATTTATTAAAGTAGAGATTGACAGTAAATTGAATGTTTGAATGTGAACTACCAAGGAAAAGAGAAGAACCGTACATAATTGATGGTTATGCTCTCACCTGTTTGTCAAAAACAGCTTTTGGATAAAACGTATAAATCCAATGTAATTCGTCATTTAACTTTGAGTGCTGAAATTATATTGGCTTGGTGCTCATTTAGAATACACGTGCAAGAACGGAGCCTCTTATTGCATTATAATATCATTTATTGAACTTAGATTTTCCTAAAGGTAAATGGCCGACTAATTTTTGTTAGAGGCTTGTTTTTGTTGTTTCATCTAGTCTTCTTGTGAATACAGTGTCAAGAAATAGAATGCTATCGATGTTTCCTATCGTAAAGATTAACTGCTGTGGAAGTATTTCATATAATGTAACATTTTACAATCTACACTTAACACATCAAATGACCAATACCAACGAGATATTTAATCCAAGGTTTGAGACATTTTTAATAAGACGTCGTGAAGAGTAATGCATGAAACATTCCCCTAATGAAGATGTTATTAATCTTTCTAAAAATTGATGATTCAAATCATCCACATTTACACCAAATAACAATAAGTAGTAAGCACGACAAAACAATTCTCAGCAGTACATCCTATTTTCGTTGCAAGTTCTAGTTGTATCATTTAAGTAGTATTCATTCAGAATAGATAAATCGATTAGTTTCAGTGAAATTACAGCATTACTTTACAATTCTGCACTAATAAATTTTTCCACATATAATGTTACTCTCAGACAAAAATTTATAAAATCTTTTGATGCCACTGACGTATCAGAGTAAACCATTTGAAACGAAGGATTATTTGGCAACATGAAAATTTAAATCTAATCACATGAATTGACTTGAGTTAAATAACCGGTAAAATTTGAGAAGCACTAGAAAGACATTTCGTACTAGCACCCAACTGCTTAGGATTGCATATCCATGATTCCAAATAAGATCTGTCCCTAACCTTTTAGGTTTCAAGATAAACACACCCTTAGATTATTGAGTTAACATCCAATGGTTGATTTTTCCAATTTCAATATATATAATATTTTGCAACCCTATTTATTGTCATTTGTGGGTCACTGTGTGGTACTGGATATGGTTGAACTCCAATGATTGTAAAAAATTATACAATACTACATCATAGTAAATCAACCAAAATGTTTACCTGATATACGGTGTATTCAAAAATAACAATCAACTACAAATAACACTTATATTTCGCATGATTTTAGGTATAATCAAAATGCTAATAAAATATCAATCATCTGAAAGTATATGCTAGTGAAACAATCACAGTACAACAGTAATGATGTAGGTGATCAGTTGTAATCGTTTTCCGATCATATTAATAGTAATCAACATTAAACAAATCAATAATTTGTAATGTTTACCATTTAATATTTAAATTCATGATGTTTATATGGTGACTAACTATATGAACTTCTAGGGTAAACTAAACCCCATATGTTTGCAAATTTCTAGTTTTTATTATTGTAGTAAAATAGTTAGCATTGAACTAAAAAGATGTTCTTCATTTAACCATGAATTACAATGAATATATTATACGTTCGAAACGATAGAATAATAGCTCTCTTATGTACAATTTCACAATAACCTATTAACTATTCAGAAATGAAGTTTTAATCTATGGGATCAACTAATACTTACTAATATTAATTTCCGTCTCATGAAATAAACAACAATATACATAGCTGATATGAATCAACTAAGAAATTATCTTGTGTTCTCACTACTTGTCTATCTCTTCTTAGATTAAAATGAAGTTAAAAAACTTACCGCTGTACACATAACTGAACTACTACTACTACTACTATTACTTATGTCAATCTTCACTTTATCTTATTGTATTTGTGAATATCACCCAGCCAATATTTCATTTAGATGTCAAATATCTTTTTATATTTTTAATCTTCTAAAGTAGTGTATCAATGGCATATATTAGTGGCTACAACTACTATTGTCTATTACTTTACATTTTTACACCAGTTAAACAGTGTCTATGTATCTAAATGTAAGATTACACACTTTACATACAATAAAGTCACTTAAAATTCTCATGTTCTATTGTATTCTTTAAAAACATAACTATAGTATTTTATATAAAAACCTTCCATGTTTCAGATTCCATAACTAGATGCTAATGAGAAGAATAAAAGTGTATTAGTATGCAAATCAAAGTGATTTCATCACTCAAAGTAACAGTATTTCAAATGCTAATGATATGCATTGAGTCTAGATTTATCAAGAATATGACCAGATAAAAGAGGGAGGTAGATATTCTACATATCTGTAACTGTTTACACAGAAGATTATCGATTATTGAATTACAGTGATAATTCTTTATCTTCATCTATTTCTAAAGTATAGTTTTTGTTATGTATGCTAACTTATAGTAAACAAACACCACCTGGAACCCTCCTGCGGTTACTGCTGGTGCCAAGCCCGGATAAAGTAGGAGGGTTGGGCATAAGGTTAACAACCCCATCCCGCAAAAACAACAACCCTGCTAAAAAATTGCAAATCAGAAAAAGCCATTTAACTCCATTAAATTCCACCCTGGGAGTTAGAAGGTCTTCGCTTCGGAAAGTTATGAGGCCTCATGATTGAATCCGAGTTTCCTAGGAGATCACGAGGCCTACGCCTATTCTGACAACCGGAGCAATGATCAATATAGGTGACTAGCCCCAAATAGTTGTCCCCTCGGCACTAACGTCACACTGTCGGGTCATCAAGATCTCCTCTAATCCACTTTCGTTTTCAGGTACCTCAAGAAGAACTCTTCAACGATGTGGGCAACCGAGAAGTGATAACTGCCCTCATACCTCTAACAGCACTCTATATCACATTGTTCACGACCATACACGCTCTCCTTCTCTGGTTTCTACTATTTACACTTCTTTTACTACATCTTCTATGCGTACCACTTGAATATAATAATCACGTAATTATATTGGTGTTGTAGATTCACTTTTGAAAAATACTGTTTCCTTTGATTGAATAATGAACAATATATGATGAAGAATTTTTTAATTTTGAATACTGACTTAAAATTTAATGAGTTCTAAACAATTAATAACTATTCGACATGGAATTTTGTCCATCTAAACAAAGGTTACTAGATAAAACAAAACTGAAAGATGTACATTGCCTTTAATATTATTACAAAACTTATAAGAAATATCAACAGGATCTTAGATAGCAAATTGTTAGATATGGAGATTCGTTTCTGTAGCTACATATCATTCTTATATGCGAAACTTTATAAAAATGTGAACGGATTCTTAGCCAGCTTCGTTTATATTTGGTTTTATTAGTGTACACTCTTGTAATCATATTAACAAAATTCTTTGAATGAGTAACCACCTGATGGAAGCAGTCACATCTTTTGATATGCCTGTATGACTTCTACTAGTCTATGTAGATCATAGTTCCGTGTATTATATACTTCAAAATTATTTGAAGAAATGGAAACGCTTTTCTATCAGGAACACTTTGAAAATGTCTATTCCCCATGTATCTGTCTCAATAGATCAATTTCATCAGACCAAGTACTTACACATTCAGTCCTCTCGACTGTGGTTTTATTAATCTTCTTATACACAAGTGAGTGTTTTTTAATTAATTCAGCATTTTGTAAATACCTAATTACATTGCAACTAATAAGGCTGCTCGTTATACGTTCAATCGTCAAAGTATCCTCAACATAGTCTTCTACAAAAATCCATTGATTTATGTCTCGTAATCCTAAAATAGCGATCTGTTTCATGATCAGTTACATCCTTAGTGGACATTTCTAGTCATTGTAAGTTATGTTAGCCAACGAACTACGTCGTCAGTTGTTATTAGTTTGTGCTCTTCTATCGCGTTTTCGAAGGAATAAGTCTCTTTCAACACCATGAAACTAGATAAAGGAATTCTGAAAGTAAATTTCGTTACGGAAATATTGTGTATTAAAGTGTACCAACTTACCATATTCCTCAGAGTAAACAATGTACCGTTACCACTATTGTCTGAAGTAATAAACTGAAAACCAATATGTACAGTTTGTTGAATTGTTGTATTCATATAAAAACGAGTGAAAGGCATTTCTATTGGAGTATTAGCAACATTAATTGACAGCAGTTTACATTGTCTATCCATATAAGAATCTATACATGAACAACTGAAAAGCGAAAAGTAAAATGAGTATAGTTTCAAGAAATACTTTTAAACCGATGAACTGCCAAATGTATTTATAATGATTCACTACCAACTAGTGACTAATGTCATGTTCGCATAATTCTGTTTAGGGCTGATTAAATTATACAGATTAAGTCCCACCATAAATACCAATCTAAATGACAAGCCACCGTTTACATCTGGTGGTAGCTATCGGGAAACCCTGAACGTAGATTTTGTATTGATTAATACTTGTCAATAAAGCGTACCTTCAATATTAAATGATCTGGTTCATTATAATGACGTGAGTTTAAATCTCATAAGGAACAATAGTTTCTGTAAGATTACAGAAACATCATGATGATCAGTGTCTAGATACAAAATTTCATATTTGATGCCTTCAAACACCTAAACCTAAATTAATTTCTTAACAAATTTTAAACATTAATGAACACGTAATATTTTCTACACATCAAATATTTAAGGTTGATGGAGATTGTCGTTTTCAGAATTAACAGCCTTCATCATAATAACTGAAGATTGGTCTAATGATGCCGGGCACCTAATGAAGATTGATTATCTTCAAGGACTGTGCTTTAGAACATTATTTCAATTATTATAACTGTGGACAGTGTAATCATTTCATTTCTATAACTGTTACGTTCCCCTTGCCCGGTTCTGTGTTCTCGGTTTTCCGTTTCCGGTTACAATTCCGGTTCTTCTATTGTCGGCCTGGGGAGTGAGTGGGCTTAGGTCACTCGCGCATTATCAGTTAGGCACACTTCATTGGCGTTCGCTACAACCAACCAAATCCTTCTTCCTTTCTTTCTCACGTCGTAACAGTTGGCGTCATAACATGATGATAATGAAATCTGACATTGTGTTTACATAATGTAATTTGTTGTAATATTCTTTTAAAGCGTTCTTGTTCAATGTTTACATTTCAAGTCTATCTTACTATCATGATTCACTATCTTGTTTGAATGATCAATTTACAGACTTTATTGTGTAGTAAATTTACAATTATTTTAAAAAATATATTTTATTTGTACAGTATTTTTTTCATTGTTTTAGTCTACATACACTCTGCTTTGAAAAGAAATTCTTTGATAAGACCGATTCGCTTCAATACATTTACAGTATCCATGATATGAAATTCGAAACTAAATGAATTCACTACATATTTAGTGTATCTATTGAATTAAATCTAGAATGTAATTAGAAATTATAGATAAGAGTTGTATATCGTAACAAAATGAATCAGAACTATCCGTTCACTTAGTGATTACAAACAGTAAGAACAATTGTGTAACTAATTCTTTGATAGAATTTTTTTAATGTTTAGTTAAATCATTGCCTAGACAAATAATTTTAAACTGTATCGATGCAGTTTTGTAAACTTTATTTAAAACGAATAAATCAAGTAATTAGAATGCATTTGAATTTTTCTAGCTGATTTATTATGGACTGAAATTGATCGGTCTTTAGCTGACGAGTCCCAAATAGGACGAGATGCGCCTCATGAATTCTTCTTGTTAGTTACAATCCATCTCAAACAAATCATGAAATGCAATATATTAGGTGATTTTGTTATACTACTCATTTGATTAAAATGAAATAACTGGAATATTATTTGAATCGGTAAATTCTTATTGAGTTTTTTTTATATAATCTTTAGTTGTTCTTTTTCTTTGAAATCTGTTTGTTATTTGAGTTGTTGAATGGAATATTTTTCGATATTATGACAGTCCTGTAACTTGTAGTAAATGTGAATACTAATCGGCTACAACATTTCATTATTGATTTATTCAACATTATATTTCTATGTGAAATATTTTCTGGTCAAGAAAACTATTTATCAAAGTGATTCTCCGTATTCTCACATGATAATAGACTAGTTAATGGTTTCAGATTGTATGTAAGATGAGCTACAGCTATTAGTGCATGCTCATGATGATATTCCAATGATGATAGCATCATGTACTACTTGGTGTATAGCTGTAGACAGAATTCTACGTATGTGTTATTTATTGAAAAAAATACATAGTGGCCTTGATAATTGACAATCAGCATACGGACAGGTCTGCCCAGCGACTACAAGTCCCCAAAGCCGGAATAGAGAAAACAACGATTTATGAGCCAAATAGACACAATCCAATCCAACCTAATTCAGTCTTGTTGATTTTCAATCATGCCTTTATATATACACAATCAGACCACACAGCAAAACAATTAGAGGTTTTACACTAATACGAAACAGAAGAGATTGTGGCAGTAAATGGGGGGTTAACTTATACACAACTAATTAATTGTAGTCCATAGTAAGAGACAACATAACAACAACAAATATACTTAACGGGTGGATAGGGTAAGAGGAAAGTAACAATAATAGAAATATAATGTTTGCATTACCCATGACAAGAATAAATGAATTAGTCTTCTAAAACACAGTTTTGAAAGTTTTCCACTTTTCTTTAGTGGTCCTACATAACAATATGCGTACACAGTGAATACATTTTTAGCCTCAAACTGGTAAAAAATTAAAATTTGTAGACTATCATTATTGTGCAATGAAAACATGAATAAATCTATTTTATTTCCAGAGTCCATTACAAATATTGCATAAAAGTTATGTAATATTGAAGTCGAATATTTATTAACGTAAAGATGGATTCCTCGTAGGAATGTCGTCAATAAAACTTCAACATTCCTAATATTCGTACAGATTATTTCCTTTTCGTAAACAGCAAGTTATTGTAAGGCCTGTGACAGCATACGTTTTCAGTCTAATCAACTAAAAGTTTGTAATTCGGCTAAAAATGAATTTTAAAGTTGGAATGAGATTTCAGCTTTTTAATGATAGAGGTTGCTGCTTGATCTAATGAGACTGGGCTTTGAATTGCACATAGTATATATATATATATATATATATATATATGGCCCCATGCGGCTTTCAGATGAATGGGATCATAAACCATTTCTTTTAAAATTATTCTAATTTTCATGTAAAACTGCTAGTACTATGCAACTCAGATTATTTTGGATTTACAAATGTATTATCAAATGTTATTTTGTATATATATATATATATATATATATATATATATATATATATATAATATGCAAAGATTGTCTGAACCACTGTGCTGACTAAATGGAAAACATTTATAAACTGCTGTTTGTTTCTAGTTGAAAGATGTTTCAAGAATATAATAAGTAAGAGAATTGAAGGTATTAGATTCAATCCCTGTATATTCATATTCGTACACTATTTTAATTATTTACATATTTTCAGTTTAAGAGTATCATTTATTTGTTTCTAAGTAATTAACTCATAAAAACAAAAACAAAAATAATCGAAATCATTTAATTGATTGCAATTGTTTCACTTACCCATAACGTTCATTGATTATGGTTCGTGTTCCAGAATTTAAACATTGAGGTAAATTAGTTGGTGGAGTTCCCATCAGTGAAAAACATTTAGGAATTATTGTTGTTATTGTTGTTATTATAATTATTATTTTATTTGGTAAGCATAATGAATTAATGAACATTTGGTACTTTGAAAATTTGGAAAACACTATAATAAAATAAATGACGACGAACAGGACTATTTACAAATACATTGAACATGTATATACTTAAATATAAAACTGAAATACCAACCAATGTAGTAACAAACATACAAAAACGCGTTAAATTGAAATCATTGAGAAACTAACTGACGACTCAATATATTTTATCATCTTATAGTGTACTGATGTCAATGAAGCTGGAAAATGTATTATTTAGAAGTGATTATTCAACCTTCAAACCACTTAATTATAACTGTATTATTTAAGTTGGGAATTTGATTTAATCTTGCAAGAAACGCCTGATAGTAATTGACTGAATAATGACAATTTAACACCCGACATAAGAGAAGGAACTATTTGCTGACTGGATTTCTAATTATCATTTCATCAAATATTCCATAGTAGCTTAATTATGATAGATTAGATTACGTCATAAGATATACACTCCTTGTTTAATAGAAGCTAGTTCTATGGTTTGGCGAATAGAGAAATTCATAATAACGATGTAAGGAGAGAAATATTTCTTCCAAAGTTGGTTGCTCATCAAAGACTTACAGTAAGATACAGTTTTATACTTCCAAAGATATGTAGAATCAAAATAGTAAATCACTTAACTGCTCGAGTTGACTTCGTTGAAATAATGAACAAACATTAAGTTTAGAATTAATTTGTTGTTTGTTAGAAACGATAACATAAAAATAAAATCGAAATATGATGACTTATGTTTGGACTCAATTAACTGGCCAAGTCAAAAAGAGAGACCATACAAACATTTTTTGAATGCCGTTATCTAATTTACTAGCATGGATGTATATGAATTTTACTTCATTTTGGAAATGTAAAACGCTGGTAACATTCCATTCCTAAATGTTTTATTGACTACAAAATTAGACAAAGCGAAAAAAAGAATATATCTACCGTAAAAGAATAATAATGTGGTTTGTTATAGAGATCTCGTCTCAATGATTTCATGTTGTATATTCGGCCATACATAGACGGTTTTGAAATATAATTACAGTTGGTCAGGTATACTTAAATTACTATTAATCAATAAAGCTTAAATAAGAGTTGGAGTATATTATAGAAACGAGATAGAAATTATGCAAATAAGTTGAGTTAATTAACACGATAATAGTCACCCGATGAATTGTAATCAGAAGGGCATAGAAACAAGATTAAATCAATTCACACAAATAATGTAGGACGAAGAATAAGAGAAAGTGAATAGTGAAAATTTGTGAAATTAGCAGGATACCGAATGAGTAAGAATAATGATTATATGATACTTAGCATTAAAGCAATATGATTTATGCCTAAAGTTCTAGTTTCTCTATGTGTATGGAATAAGTTTTGGGAAAATATTGCTTTTGGAAGGTTTGTGTTCACTCTATACATTAAATTGAAAAATGCATCTTTAATAAGTTGTTGATCAGTGATGACTAAATTTTCTAATATTACGCTTCTAATGTACCTACTATTGTTTTTTCCCCAACAGGTAGGAAAGTACACTTGAACTTCTACGTATAGAATATGCATTAAACAACAACTGTACTTTGTCTTACAGGAATAAGTATATCAAGCTTTTTTAATGATGTACACAACGGTCTATACATTTTAATTTACAGCATTATAAACATAGTTTAAGATATTTTTCAGTAGTTTATATAGATCAAATTAAAAAATCTCTTCAAGAAGTACCTAATATTTGCTAATCTCATTAAATTTTTCTTTATCTTAGACTAAATTAATTGTTATAGACAATGCAGACATATAAATCGGCATACAGTAAAATGTAATTAAACGTATTCACTTGTCAATTATATGAATAAACATTTCAGAATTCATATTAATTGATAACATTATTACATACTTCATGAATAACTGGTTTTTTTTTGAATCAAATACAAGTAAATAACTAAATGAACAACTTGATTGAATATTCATGAAACGTTTTCGAAACGTTGTTCTGTCTAAAGTTGATTATGTTAAAAACTAGTATCAAACTGTGAACTACCATATATCATGAAGTAATGAAAGCTTGTTTGACCAAGGCTAAAACTACTTATCAGTGTGTCACTAAGACGTCATAAGGGATAGAAATTAGAACTTTCATATTTTATAATATTTGATTGAACATGTTACACAGTGATGTTGGCAGGGTACCACTAAAAACCAGGGAGCACTGGACGGTTGTTTCGTTCTAATGTGAAACTCCTCAGTAGCGCGCACCCCTGATTCCGCACCAGAGGCTTCAGGTTGACAGCGAACGCCTAACTATCTGCACTACTGGGTCGGTATCTAATGGTAGAGTTCCCACTTTCACAATATGTAGGATTTTAGTACTTCATCCGTTGAATTATTGCATCAAAAACTATAATGATAATTGTATTCAGTAGTTGTCTACCTGATATCCTTCATTTTACTTTATCATCCTGATGAATACAATTAGGTGTTATAAAACGGTTGAAAGATATTGAAATTATCTTATCCATTGAAGATCAAAAACCAAGTAAGTAGAAAGGTTAACTGTAGACATTGATTTTGTTTCCAAACATATTGGCTTTCAAAAGACATTTTTTCTTAACAAATACAGAAATCTGTTCACTTGTTAAAGTATAATCCAGAACTTAGAAATCCGACAGAACATTATTCGGAAATTTTCAATATAACTAGAGCATCTAAATAACTTAAGTAGATAGTCATGATATAAATAGTCAATGAAGTAGCAAAGCTATATATTGACTAAATGTTCTCAATACGGCAATTTAGTGGAAAGTACAAATTCGTACTATGATTAGTAATATACACCAATATTAAGAATGTATATATGGATTGCAAAGATTACTTTTCCAGTAGCCATTTTTGCTATCTCAAAATCAACTATGAGTGAATACTGCCCCAGGGGCTTAAGGTCAGCGAATTCCTAATCCTCTGCATTACTAGACCGGCATCCAATAGTAGAATTCCCATTGCCATCAATTTGTGATATAGATCTACAATCATCGGTTCTCATGAATGATAACTGTCTCACTTTAATAAGTCTAAATTCTAAAAGTTATGATCGCTTATTAGAACTTCAAGAACATCCTGAAGCTAGTGACTAGGATGTACACTGATGAGAAGTCCTCTACGCAAACAAAACAGTTGTCCAGTACTCTCTAGTTTTCAATAGTACCCTATGAACATCAATCTGTGACGAATTCAATCAACTAAAACTTAGTACCAGTCTCCAAAAACTACCTTAATTCTATAAGTAGATATATTCAATTTTTAAAGTTTTTTAGATTTATTCTTATTCGAAATGATGCAATCAATGTCAAACAGCAATATTTCAACTTGATTATTTAGTCATTAAAGTAATTAATAATGTAAATTCAATGTCATTAAATAAATTTCACTGTATTCAATGCCTTAATAAGATTTGTTCCAAAAGTAATTTGCTTACTTTTGTCAACATTTTCATTAAATTTTATCTTCATGTAGCTAATTAAAACAATAACCGTTAGTTTAACTGCAATATTTAACCCTGCCCAATGTGTATTCAGTTGACTTCTTTTCAGATACAATGTAACTAATACAGAATACATAAACCGAAACTATGTACCGACATTATTATCATTATTATGTACATTAATCAGTTCATTGACTAACTAATATAATCAATAAATATCTATTCAATTATTCACTTGTCGCCAATGTATAGGTGTTCATATATATATATATATATATATATAATGAAATTAATGCCAAAAATGGAAGAATAGATAGAATATTCGAGAATGTCTTACTTTATGTTGGATTCAAAAGTAAAATAAGGAATAAAAAGGGAGGATAAAAATGATAATATTCCTTAATAAAAGTATCATTTTTCCCTGCGTTCAGATCACCATAGTGATTAAAAAGTGTAGTAGTGTAAATCAATTGACAATTAATTATTAACTAAATGTATTTATGAAATAAACTTAACGAGTAACTGTCATTCAATGAATACTACAATAAGTTATAAGTTCCACCCAAATATTAAAATCAAATTGTGGATGGAGTGTAAAGTGGAAGGGGGGGTGTAGAGAGAAGAAGCTTAACTGATTTGTTTTCTGATGTTTCAGTTATGCGTATTACTTAATTTCGTGATGATTTTATCAGGACTTCAATATAAATCAGTAAGAAAAAAAGTAGGATTTTATCTTTTTTCGAATATTAGAATGTTCCGTTTTTGAAATTTTGGAAATATTACTATACATCTATGTCTTTGTAGGAAATAAAATTTGAACAATAAAATTTCATAATGATAATGTCAATTCGTCAGTAATATGACTGATTGAAGTTAGAAATTCTATGATCTGACGATTGTTTGCTTATTGCCAGGCTTGTTGATGTTACTGATTTATACTGCTAAGAAATTCCATACTACGATGGAAAGTTACTTAGTGCTATTTTGATTTTAAATTGTTGTCGAATTATGGTTAATCTTTTGACGTTAGACTTCAAAATTTCTAATAAAGTGATTTTTAACGTAATAAACAATTACGGGATACTGCAATATGTAATGTAATACACTCTAGTCTTTTATAAAAGATGAAAAATAACTTCTACAGTTTATTTAGCTACGTATACATCTTTTATCAGCCAGAATGCTAAAACTTTGTTTAACAGTTTTGTGACAATATTTTAGTGTAAAATGAGTGTTTTTGCTTCTGTGAGTCTTACATCAGTTACAAAATAAGCTAAGTAAATAATTCAGCGGTGTCCATTCTTTTCTATACACAAATATCAAATATGCCCAATAAAAACACAATAGATGAATACCCAGAACAATATACTTATCAGATGAAACAGTGTAATCATAAGGCTTAAAGTGTGATACTTCAATGACAACGTATATTCAGTGATAATTCAACATTGATAAGGTATTAACCGTAAGTAATACTTCCCTATCCATTAAACTTCTGAGTTTCAGTTTGAACAATACGGTTAGGATACAAGTACATTCAGCCTACATCCTAGGTCCAAGTAGTATTCATAATCCGAATACACTCAAAATCATTTAGTTCAAATCAAATAATTTACAAACAACATGAACACTAATACACCATGATTTCATTGATATTCTGCTGCATGGCATGAAAG
This sequence comes from Schistosoma mekongi, assembly GCA_034768735.1. Lineage (NCBI taxonomy): Eukaryota > Metazoa > Platyhelminthes > Trematoda > Strigeidida > Schistosomatidae > Schistosoma > Schistosoma mekongi. Next base: position 63,556,275 of record CM068305.1, read on the forward strand.
TGCTAATTGATAAAAAATTTCATAAACTAGGGTGTAACACTTACACAATGGTTCTCGGTTATTAATAGTTCTACAATCGGTTGCAGTCCATGTTGACGGTTACTAATAAGTTTAGTAAGTCTCTACAAACTGATTTATTTATTTCTCATATCATCGGATCATCTTTAAATTATATACTCTAGATGCAAATTACCGATTTAAAATGAAGGTCCTTGACGTTTTACAACGGAAAAATAATAGCTAACCGATGGCATAGGATAATTTCAGGGGTACGGGAGTGGTTATCACTCCCTGGTTTCCCACACAATCAAGGAGTTCTTCAGTTTCTTGCGATGCCTGAAACAAACTGGTTAGGATTGATCTTAAAGACCTAAGGGTGCGACCTAAGTGATCAAAGGACAAATGCTTGGGGTCGTTCACACGATACCTTTATTGAATGGTTCCTGCTAATTTGGTACCATACCCGCTAAGGACTAGTCGCCTGAGGTAAAAGCCGGTGAAGCAAAGTGAAAAGCATACTTTTAAGGCAAACCTTTTCTTTTCTGTTTTTGTGCAAATGTAACACTGCAGTGACGCTCGTCGACTGAATAGAACAGTGTACGGATGTCACACCACTGTTCAGTTCGAAGTACGACTTAGCTCTAGATCCTTAAACATGACATTCTTGGTTTTATTTGTGTTTGATATATCTACCTCACATGATAAGGCCATATAGAATGACTGTCCCATCCAGTATAGTTTGATTAGTTCATCATAATGTATAAACCCTGTACCACTTTAAGGTAGCAGCAGTGGTAAGGATAATAATAACCAAATGGAAAACTATTAAACTTGACTATTCTACTAAATAGACTGTGTATTCCTGGTCTAAAATAACTGATATGTTGTACTTTATTGCTCAAGTTTTTATAGACAACTTGATAAAAAATTTAGGTAAGTGGTAACGAAAGTGCTTACAGTATTGATTTAAACAAATTTATGCATATACACTTTATTTTTAGTAGCTTAATAATATTTATTTAAGAGATAAGGTTGTAGGCCGTTTGCTTCAAAAGAGAATGTAAGGTATTATGAACCTGCCCAACTTCATAGGGAGCTATTACAAGAAGAAAAAGCTTAATTATGATGCCTAATTTGATGTAATCTGATAGCAAATCATATATAAGGTCATTTTTATTATCTATTTAACTGGCATTTGCCAAACAATTTATTTCTTATGTACTTATGAGTTGTTACATGTTTAATATTCAATATCAGTCTTTTTCCCCTCCTAGTAGAAATACATTCATAAATTTTAACGACTGAAAACACCAATTATAGTTTTCTAAACCACTTGAGTATAAAACTGATCATCTAGTCTCTTATGAATTGCCATCCAACTCAGTTTGTAAAACTACATGTATTGACAACTTTTCTTGGAAATTCGAAAACAAATTAATTCGATCACAGTATTAACTGAATATCATTTCAAAAGTAAGTGTAGATACCCATTCTGTTATAGTACTAAACTCTTTCACTTTATAGTTCCTCAATCATAGACATGACTGAGTTCATTGAGTTTATTTATGTGTATATTTATTCCAGTTTAGTTAGACTGAAACCTATGCTTTAAAGTTTTGAAAACATAATGGAGATTCTAACGTAGAAATGTTATATTCCACTGTTTATGAAAACTACCAAACTTTTCTACTCAATAATCATCATCATACTTTTCAACTAAAATATAACCAGTTTCTAAGTCTAAAAATGTGCTTCATTGAGGGAGGGAGGGGAAGGAATATAATATTCAACCAGGGTTTTATATTTACCTATAAACTATTTCTAATAGTCCATGAAATTATATTATTATAACACACATTCAAATAATTTCCAGTATTGATCAATGGTACACTGTATTTGATTGTATCATTCACAAACTTTAAATTATCAATAAACAAACTTTTTAAACAATGAAACACCGAACAAAGGAAATTGAAATATAGTTAATCGTTAAAATAAACGTAATGAAAAATTTTATGTGAAATGTAATACATATGAATCAATTATTGTTTTATTTTGTAGATTTATGTAAATGTAACGGTAAATTCTTTTAATTCATTTAGTTGTACTTACCTGATTAAGAGATATATTAAATTCTGTTGTAGTTATTCGTTCAATGTTGTATCATGAACTTTCAACAAACTTTCTTCGTTCAGTTATTGCATGTGAGCTGCATATTTAAGTGTAGTTTTTATTAAAGATTTCATAATAAGCTCTAATTTTCACCGTTATTGTATTTTTCATCCGAAATGTTGGCATCACTTCAATGGCATGTCTATAATAAACAGCAGCTGATAACTCTATAAGTTTTAAATGAAATCTTTAATATAAAATACACTGGAATATGTAGCATCCATTCACTAAATGAACAGTTAAGTCACTGAAAGTCACGTATACAACATATTCATGAAACATTGTAGATGTTTCTGATAGGTTTAGACATTTTATTTGCTAAATTAATAGGTACGTTGAATAGTGACATAAGTTAAATTATTCAAACCTTTTGTCAAAATATGTTCCAAAATGTTAATTCTTCGACTTGTTATATGTGATCTAACAATTTATAATATTTGAGATCAGTAGGATTAATGTTGTTAGGAGAGATGGATATCAACAATAATTTTAAGTTGCTTTTTTAATCAAGAAATATCAATTGATTGGATTCCAGTTTACTCAGTTGATTTTTATGTTATACTTGATGAAGTTGAGGATTCGCAGCTGAATTCCATAAGCAAACAAAAAATAAATCCCTACTAGAATATCCATAGAAGAATGATTTTTTGACAAGAATTTAGATGATATCAGCTGATTAATCAACCTTTCAGAGATTATTATCATTTTAATAGTAGTTAATTTAACAATTTAAAGCTAATAATATCGTTATATTGATATTTGTGAAAGTTTAATTCCATAGAAACAGAGAAGAATTATATGAAATCTAAGAATATTCAGTGAAGAATTGAGTCATAGGTTATGATTTGAGTAAATCGCTGATGTAAAGTGCACAATTCATAAACAATGAGTAAAGTGCTGATATTTTTTAATGTGCATTAGTTCCAAGAGTATTTCATACAATTTACCTTACACGCTAAATATAATACAATCAACTGTCTTAAGTGATTTTCTAATAGAATGAAAACAAAAAGAAATATCAATGATTTTGAGATGATTTTCCCAACACTGATATTTAATTTGTTGTTTGTATTCATTACACACTCTTCTCGGTAAGATTCCATAAAAGTCTAGAGAATACTGGATAGCTATTCCGTCCTAGTACAGAACTCCCCAACAGTGTACACCTTCAGTTCTGGGCTAGATTCCCTAGTAAGATCATGAGTAGACACTAAAGAGTTATAGTAAGGATTATTATTCTCTACTACCAATATGAATAAGCCTTTAAAATTTATACTGACAAAGTAAAATATTAAGGTTAATTTAAATAAAAATCAATGATAAACGTACCTCTTTAAAACAATTTTATTTGTTTCATTTAGTTACTAAAATTTTTAATTACGAATGAATTATGAGTGTGAATGGTTAATATCAATAGATGTTTTTGTAAAATTTTATACATTCCACTCCCTAAATTACACTCATATCAATCTGCAAACGTATGAACATATAGACACCTACACTACAAGCTTATGTTTACCTACACAGCAACAATTAGTCATTTAAAGCGCATAGTGATTTAATCAAACCGTTTTAATATTACACCAATATAGAAAAAAACTACGAAGGTCACGTACATATATAGATAGATGTATTCAAACAAGTGATGTAAACAAAAGACACACCATCATAGAAACTATTAAATAAATGAACTAACTCAGAAATTAACTAAGTCAATTAATCGACTAGTGTGCAAATTCTAGTTTCTTTTTTTCTAATCAATAGGTCAGTGTATGTGTGGGGGGGGGGAGTGGGTTAGTGAGTGTATGTGTGTGTGTGTATGTATGTGTGGTGTGCTTGAAAGGTACATATAAATTACTCTTTAGTTCATTTAACTATCAAAATTAGTCAAAAATACAACTATGAAAATGAGATGTCATCAATTGACTTATTTCATTACTTGATGTATGTATGTATGTATGTTTATCACTGCATAAAATAAATTCAGTAAATAAAAAGCTTTGTCTACAATTTAACTGGTTGATTTAAATTAACAAATCATATTCCTTATAATTTATTCAATTTTGTTTTAAATGTTTGAAACATTCAATGATTCAATGGTTTTGAATAGGTTAAAAAGATGTATTCATCAATTGAATGCTTAAAATTATTTTTAAGTTAACAATACATATAAAAATGAATATCATTTAAATGAACATAATTAAAATTATATGATTTCAAGTTTAATGTTGTTAACACTGGAATATATGATGTATGTCATTTCGTGATGCAATACTCCTTAGCTAGGATGTATGCACCCTTTTTTTTTTATTACAAATGATGATTATAGTGTATCACTAAACAATGGATATGCTAAAAATTGTTTAAAAATCTACTAATGATAAGTGTTACACTGGACATATTCATTTGACTTTTTAATAATAAACAATCCAATTTCTATCAGTATACGAACTAAGTATCCAATGCATTTAATATTTAACTGAATAGAAAGTCATTAATTATAAAAAAAAAGTATGTATATTAATAAGATATGATCATGATTGCTATTAGGGTATTTATTTAACAAGTACCTAACAGAAAGTTAATCAGTTTAATTAAAAGAAAATAGTTAGGCGGTTTATTAAGATTTTTTTAATAAATCTACATTGAATATTGAATTGTTTTAATTCTACAAGTACCAGATATGCAACTAATCTTATTATGCAGTCGTACAAATATACTTACAAATCAGTATTTAGACATCACTATAATAAACACTAAGATAGATCCGTTATTTAATAATTTTAAACTTTTAATCAACTAAAGATTATAAAACAGTTGAATTAAAATTAATATTAGTAATGTAATTCATGTTGATCATTTTAATTAATTCAATTTCAAAATTACTACTATTTAAATGAATAGTAGCGTTAGAAACATGATCTGCTAATAAAGTCAGATGTTAGAATCGAAACTCAGAGTTATACTATGATGAATTAAAAACAAAATATTTTAATAAATACTGCTAAAACTATGGCATATTAATAATTTTGAGATAAGAATAATGATTATGATTATTTGTTATTCTGTATTTACCAGGTGTAGATACTGTAGTTCTACAGATGATCACTTGCCTCGATCCCTCCGTCAAATACTTTATTCAGTAGCGTTTCTTTCAGTGATATTGGATGATTAGGATACGGATCCTATGAAATCACCAGTTCCTTCAAGATTATAGATACTGTTTTCTAAAGAGTACATACTTTTGTAAGTCTAAGTTCGTAAGTTTCCTAAAGACTGTTTTCAGGTACTAAACCTGTTGATAGTTTTTCGTCAGTTAAACTCATGTGAGTTTGTATTTCAGTGATATGTATAAAATAAACTAAACTACATTTAAGTGATATATCTTAATTACTGACTGACCATTTATCCATTCGATAAACCATTGATTATTACTAATTAACATGTAGAATAAACCATGGTTCTTTTAAAATTAACATACTTATAAATTATTCAGAAGCTCCCTTTCTTCATCCAGTTTTTGATGCAATTCATCATTCATATGTTACTAATATCTTCTACTAACTTCCCGTCACTACGTTATGCATCATTAAGTACATACATTCATTACTTTTAGTGAGTAATAATTTCGTTTATATAACTGAAGTACGGTTACCAGTATTATCTATTATTATTTAATACTAAAGTTTATCAGTCTACTGTTATAATTTAGTTGACATGCGGCATATTGCAGTTGTATGTTGCACCTTAATACACACAGAATAACTATGAACGTTTGATTATAATTATCAAAACACTATTTATATTATCAATGTTAATTACATTTCTCGAAAATATGGAGAAGAATCTTAGCTTGAAGCGTATACTTTTTTAATTGCATTCTGTCCTTTAAAGTTGATTGTTTCATGGTTCATATGAAGTAAGCCCTGATGTTGCTATTATGACAATAAAAACTTTGCAACTAATCAATCAAGTCAAAAAAACCCAACCGAAAACTTTATCTCTTATCGTTTTAATGCCTCTTAAATAAAATAAAAATACTACTGAAAATTTTAGTAAACTCCAATTCAATTTCACCTCACAAACACGTTATATTTGGAAAAGAGAACATCGAATTTCCATGTTAGCTAATAATCATTTAATAGTAACCATAGCATTAAACAGTAATAAATATATAGTTAAAGTCAACCACTGGGAGATGGAATATCAATAACTGGAATACACTTCATTCCACTTTGGTACTTTCACAACTATAACCACCTCTTCTTAGCCAATTAGTGGTACTTTTATCACATCATACCCTCATAGAACCCCGACATATTTCATCTAATATTATTACCAAATAAAATTCTGAATTTACCTACTGCATTTATATGACCATTGAAATTTACAAATAACATATTTCAATTGAGATGATTATTTTCGTGGATATTGATATTTTTAGTTGATTGAATATGTCATAGATTGGTGTTGGCAGGGGACCACTTAAAATCAGGGAGCAATCGACAGCTGTTTCCATTTAGTGTGAAATTCATCAGTGGAGCGCTGCAGGGGCCTCAAAGTGATGGCAGATGTAACAGCTGTTCAGTACTCCCTGGTTTTCAGTGGTACCCTGCTAAGATTAGTCTGTGACATATTCAATCAAAAACATATTTGTGTTACAATCGATATACATTTGCCTTATTATGCCCTCTTTAATCCCGTAACTGTAATTGTAATAGCGTGATGATGAAGTTACTTGAAAATAACAATTCACAAAGATATTTGTTACTCTCAGTACTCCAAAGAGACAGTAAACATCATCTTGATATGTATAATAAGTGAAAACAATGAAAAGAGTATTCAACTTCATGATAAAAATGAGCTATGGTTATCAAGTGTCCATTTTTGACGTAACAATATCCATGGCAACAATAAATAATTAATTGCCTATTCAGTAATTCAGAGATGCGGAGTGAAAGAGAAGGGAATACAAGTTATATTCATTAGGTTTGAAATTCATAAATAACTATTCATAGTTTGGTGTTGTTAGAAAGTTTCTTTTTTGATATAACTACCTTAACATATATAGATAACATAGAGTCCTGATAAGTGTTATATAATAAGTGTATGACAAGAAACAACACATCAATAGATTTCTGAAGTCTCTGACAAAACAGCCGTTCATTACTTATTGATTCTATATTTAATGTCATTCAGTCAAGTGGTGAATGTATTCAAAGTAAATTTATCCTCAAAAATTTATTCAGTTAAACGTTACTCAAAGATCATTTACTTGGAGTATTACAAAACTATGTTGAATATTTAATTAGTAAGAATAAGAGTGAATACATATTTCTATTCTTTTTAAAAATGAACTTAGCTTTCTTCTTTGATGCATTTTAAGTTAAACCTGAAAATGATTTGCATATGTTCATAGTCTTTGTTCACCATATCTCTAGGGATATTGGTACGTAGTGATCAATTCAGTGGATCACTTACATCAATTGATCACTTGGCGCTGATTGGTGTTATATATCCTGAATGAATTCTATCAATAAGGTTGTAATGCAGCCGCCAGTCTATGTGACTCATTGGACAGAATTTGATCTGCACTTTGATGGATTATACAAACATCATATTGGTCACTAATAAGTGATCAGTTAGTGTACATACTCTATTTAGTTCTAAAGGGAATAAAACAGTACTCGAATAACTCTGTAGCGTCGGTTGAAGGTTTGGATTCTGCGTGACCTTACACCGGATCTGCTAGACAACATCAGTTTCACAAGTAGTAATCGATAATGACCATTTGACACTTTTTATGCTCAGTGAAGTGAACGAATTTGAACCATTAATTACCAACGTAAAAGGCTAATCACCACAAAATTGTAAATGCGTACTGTTGATTAGTTTTAAACGAAAATAAAGTAATTGTCTAGTGTTTCATTGTTTTTACAAGTTATTTAACGAAAGTTAAATTATTATGTAAAACAATTTTCAAAACTTAAGTTGCATCTACTTTTCTTCGCATCAGAAAATGACTTTAGTTGCTTTAATTATGAAAATTATACCAAATAAATTCTGACTTAATGATCTACGTAGGTTGAAATCTAAAAATCATGTCAAGTTTAGATTATATGTAAAACCATTCAATGGTTACCTTTTAGTTATTACTAACCATGATGAAAAAATTATTAGAAACATCTTAATTGTCAATGATTTTTGTTTTCCTTAAATGATTAATAATTCATAATGTAAACTATCCAGGAACTACTTTCTAAGGATAGACAAGAATACGAAATGTTCTTATCATTAAGTAAAACACTTTAAGAATAAAAAAAGAAAGAAGAAAAAGAAGAACAAAAACAATTTCTTTCAAATTAGTAAAATACACCAACAGATGTTCACTATAATGAGGATAAAATAATTTTACGTAAATAATTACAATAGAAAAAAAAAATACTTTTCAAATTATATTCTGTTGTGCATCGTATTTCTAGAACAGCATATTTCATTATTTTTAATAGAAAAGACAATGAAAGGGAAAATATTTGAAATTCAATTTTGTCGTTACCTTTACTAATCGTATTATTATTATTATTACTACTACTAATAATAATACTTTGACCAATGTTGCTAAGACTATTATTACCTTTTAATAATTCAGCCTAGATTATATGACACCAGATGTAAAAGAAATGGAGTGTAAAATTTATCATTATCTTGTTGTATGTTTTGCAGTAATCGATGTAATTTTCTTGGTATACATGAATATTACTTAAATATATCAGTCTTCTTTTATTAGTCAGCGCTTTTCTAGTACATTATCCAGAACGCCAGTCAGCCGCCTCTGTTCCACGAGGGATTGATTGATTAGATTTTTTTTTAATTTCCAGATTTTGTTTACTATTTTTTAGGTAAATTTTTAGTATTTTGTTTCCTAATATCAATTGGAATATTATTTACTCCATTCCCCACTGTTAGACTTTGTAATTATTCGCTGTTTATAAGTTGATATAAAATAACAAATGAATGTACTATATCCTACTTGGTTAAAAATCCAGTGGTGCATCCTCCATTTAGCGATATATTACATTGAATAGATTAATTCCCTAAGAAACGTATAGTTTTAAACAAAGTATACACGACTGCATTTGTGTAATAAATGCAGTGAATCTCGTTGCATTCCTCCAGATACATATAACCTACTGACCATAGATAGTGTAAAATAGTAATGAACACATACATCAACAGCTGAAACGTGCATCACATAATAACAGGATCATAAATCTACTCGTGTCATCATGACAATAGAAGCTTAGGCACTGATACCTTTTAGATGGGTTTCTGATAAAAACAAATTGTGTCAAAATCCACCTTCAGTTAAATAATCACTAGAAACCTGTGTCGTATGAGTAGCAAGTTAAATTATTTTATTTTGCATACTTCATACATGACTAGGTCAACTTTCTATATAGTATGTACTCATGTAACTCTAAACACTTGAACGAAATTTGTTTCTAAAACTTCACTTATTACTTTAAGACAGTAGGATATGTCTTATATCGTAAAGTTGCTGCAAACATCAAGAATGATGTAAAATACGTTTAGCAAGCCAACTGGTGTAGTTTTACATTACTGATCTAGCTTGGTTAGGAAACCACTATCCCAGTACTAGACTCTAAAGTGATTTTCATCTGAAAACATGCCAGAAACTGAAACCCGGAAACTCCAAACCTTTCAAATAATTTATATCACCAACTGCGTTCAATTCACAATAATTTACAACTATTATCCAATGATATTGACGACTTTTGTCAAAAACTCGACATTATTAAACTCAACTGGTCGCGACTTAACACCTCAAGTTTCGATATCGTCTTTCGAATTTAGTTACTTATAAACACTTAAAGTGATTTGTCTGCCTAAAGGCTTAAGGTTTCTGTGATCGATCTCCAGTTGGCTAGTGGATATCCCCATTCATGGACGAAAACTAACCAGTTCTTCCCAGTTTTCGAATGATGCCTAAAGAAGTTTAGTTCAGGATGTAAGACAGTACACATAATGATCTTCAAAACATCAGTTAATTTTAAATGGTGGAGTATTATAGCTGATCTAAATCCAAAATTTGGAATGCATATTTGCTATGTTGTAGGCATGAATAGTATTTACAAAAGATAAAAATTGGGATGACTGTTTCAAATTATTTAAAATTTACATTCAAATTAAAATTCATACATGCCAAAATCTACTACTTACGATAAGTTCTCAAATATGGTTTGAGTTGGATTGTGGCTGACAAGCAGAATCTAACAAGTTCACTTCGTCATATTTATGACTCGTCAGTTAATTGTACCTGCACCCCAGTGTTAATGTTGACACCCGGGGCTCAAACCCAGTTCGTTCCGTGACAAACTCCACTACATTCGCCACCAGTGGATTGCGTCACAGGTTAAAATAAATCAGTCTCTGTTGTCATATGATTATCCTGAGCGGATTGCCTGAATAAAGTGATAGTTAGCAAGTATTGTTTGAGTTAGACTGTGGCTGGTAACCGAAATCTAAATGTATTCTAACTAATTTCTCGAAGTTTTGGAGGAAAATTAATTTCTTTACAAGGATAAGATTCGAAAGTGTATTGAGTATCAGTTTAAATCTTCGATTTCCCATGAATTTTATTGCAGTCCAGTCTTAACCAAATGAGGGATAATACATAATCTTGCAGAGACTTTACACAAGAAAATACAAAGCTCTTTTCAATTATGGTTACTATAGTTTTAGTTATTGTAATAGAAACAACGGTCTCAATATTAATCTGCTCACGGATTGACAACCATATTACGGAAACATATTTAGATGGGAGAAGACCTCAGACGAGTAATATTAGCATATAAAGAGAAAACTCGCTGATTTAGGTTAAAAGGTCTATTTTAGAATCTAATCAGCTTTGATAGTTTGTAGCTAAATTAATTTTTCCGCACCAATACAAATCAAATTAGCTTCCAAAACAATGTTATTGTTTTACTACTGCTGCATGTTTTGATGACAGTTATTAACACTGGGCTGAAACTTTTACAATGTGGGTAAAAACTTATTGTCTTTATGACATTGTACAAAGTAATACAAATGCCATCACAGTAGCTTTCACATAGTTAATTCTTCGCCGACACTCGAATTAGGTGAAAAAAGAGGAGAGATTATGAGTTAATGATATGATGTCCTGATATGAAAGTAAGTTGTATAAGATTAACATGTCAAAACAGCATAAATCTCTGGTTAGGTACCTAAAGATGGTGTTAATAAGTGGTCTGCAAACGTCATAAGAAATGATTTACAACAGAAGTCAGAAGTGGTTCTGCTTTGCTCTTGTTCTAAGTTCTTCAAAAATTGAAAGAAATCCTTATTAGGTTAAAATCCTTCATAATTGCATTTTCCAATAAATTGTAATTCCTTCCACTTAGTATTTCCGTCCAATTAGTAAATGTGACCTTTTGATTCTGACTACCTATGTAAGTGGTGTATGCGGTTTTAATCCCTATGTGTACGGAAACTTTTCGTATTTAAATAAATAAATAATTATAAATAGGCAATTATACTGGTTTATTTTTTTAACATGAGATAGATCCACTTCTCTTAAGAAAATATTGTTGTCTAGACAGCCTTATGTAGAACAGTTGAATGCTCTAGACTCCAACAGTTTCATCAACTAGTTTAGTTGATTGACGGAATTTAAAATAGTTTAGCAAGTTTGCGAAATAGTTTACAATTCAGAAATCTACTTAAATCTAAGTAACAAACTTCAGTTGGTAAACTTGGTACTTTAATAAAGTTATGTTTAGTAGTATGATTAGTTATGTTTTTGATCCCTTCTAGTCAATAAGATCACGGCTTGAACTGTTTTCATCGACAAATTTCAATTGTATAGATGTCACTTGACAAATACAAAGAATATCCAAACAGAATAGTGAATAGTAATCTGTGCATTTATCACGAATTATTAAATCTTAGAAGCTACTTAGTAACGTACTACTTCTATATTCATCGTGAAATTTACTCACCTTGTTCTCACTACACATTAAATAACGCAAATTGATAATTACAATCATATGCAGAAAATGAATTACATGTTAACATTCTGATTAGTGTATATATCAATACTGAACTGATGTTATCTTCGCAGTTAGACTGTTTCTATGTAAATCATACATTACAAAATATAGGTGAATAATTTTAGGAGGCAATTCCACACCACTGACGGATATTTTACCAGTGAATTTCAATCATATCTACTGTGAGGGAGTTACTCAGTAGTGGTATTAAATGAAGTAGTGCGATAATACAAAATAACTGAAGTTAAAAATGTAAATTAGTCAATGATGGCTAAGTGGTTATTATATTGCTTGCCAACGTAAAAGGCTTGAAGATCAAAGGTTTTGCCTATAATATGGTAATAATTTTCAACTACTATAGAGTTCCACAGTAGAAAAAACCGCTCTCCAGTACTTTCTGGCTTTTATTAAGTGTTTAATTAATGTCACTTTGTAATGTAAAACTTCACTTATAAACTATAAAAATATAGAGAGAGAAGACAGAAAGGACAAGGGACTACATATCATCATTAAAAAACGAACAAAATCCTTAAGTTTTTGGATATCCTGAAACAATTATTATATTAATTGAAGTGTAAATGTCTACGTTGTGTAAGATGCTTTTTTAAAACTACTACTAGACATAAAGAGAAGACAACTAATTATAAGCCTACTAGACGCATGCTTGTTTTGATTGTTTCATACATTTTTATTATCATATACAAGATGAAAAATGTTTATCGATATAATTAGTTGATGGCATCTTTATAGACATATTGATTAGGTTTGTCCACCGAAACCACACACTATAAACTAATGAATCATTTATACTAATTAATAATTTATAATATATACAGATAACAAGCAAAAATACACTATGTTTAATCATTGAAGCATAATACATGTACCCGCATTATTATATCCGTACAAATGATACAATAAAACCTAACAACTTTTCTACATTAGTTCTCTGAAGTCGACGCAGAATCTATATTTCCCATTGGATTTCTTTACTAGAAGCACAGGTGAGTTGTAACGGCTATCGGCCTCTTCAATTATTCCGTCCCGCAACATTTCTTCTACTTGACGATTTACTTCCATCTCGAGATGAACTGGTATGCGGCGTGTGTGGAACGTCGTCGTTTTACGACTGTTTATAGGGATTTCATGCGTCACCTTATCACAATACCCATAGGCCTCTCCGTCGTCGGTGAAAAGGCCTCCGTATTTTGCTACTACCTTGTTGATATTTTCTATGTTTTCTTGCGGTAAGATCGTGGCTTGTATCTTAGTAATCTCGCTGTTTTCATGTATGCTAAAATGTCCATACTTAGTGTTTACCGTCTTGTTCTTTGTGTCAACTACCGCCTCCACCTCTCTAAGGAAGTCCGCTCCTAGTATTGTTTGCTGTATTCCTTTAGTTACTACAAATGGATATCGTACGACACAATCTCCAACTTCGACACAACAGTCTGAGACTCCTAAGATTTCCAGTGCATGCCCGCTCACTGTTTGCACCGCTAGTGAACACGCCCTGATCTGCCGACACAATCCTACATCTATTAAGGATATAGCAGCACCCGTATCAACTAAACAAGCTAGTACTCTCCCGTTTATACGCACTCTTGTATACAATGCACCCTTATTAACCAATCCCACAACCCGAAAAGATGTTTCAAAGAAAGAAGGCTGTGTGTAACGTTTAAAATGTCTTGGTCATCGTTTCCTCGGGCAGTTCCTCCTGTAATGTCCGAGTTCTCCACACTCAAAGCCCCTACTCCCCTTCTCCGTACGGATTCGGATCGCCGCGAATTGCTCCTCCAGCTCGGCTATTCGCTTCTCCATAGACGCCGACCTGCTGTCTTCGGTTATCGAGGAGACTGTCTTGCTAGCCAACTGTCTGCATAGTCGCGCCATCTCCAAGACATCCAATGGCTGCACCGCATGCGCCAGTCGGAGTTGTCTGGCTACGTCATCCGGGACACATTCCAGGAACTGGGACGTCAGCAGCTGCTCCCTCGAGGTGTCATCTAACGATGGCAAAGCACGACGCAGCAGACCTGTTAGAGTGGCAGCTAACACCGATGGATCACCGTCTGGGGCCAGACGCACGGCCCTGAACTGCTGCAACGCCAACTCCCTGTCCGCAGGACTGTCGAACTCAGACACCAACCGTGCCACTACATCTTCCCACGCGGCTCCACAGCCAGCGAGATCCACGCCATCGAACGCCGCTTTCGCCCGTCCCCGCGGCAGGGTCCCGAGGACTGTCACCTTCGCCTTCGGACCTCGCACCCCAACCAGCTCTGCGATAGCTTCGAACTGCTGCAGGAATGCTCTGACGTCTCCATCCTCGAACGGTTGTGGCCACGGCACCTTCATATCGTTCAGGGGCAGCGACACCAATTGTGAAAAGACCAATTGGGCAAGTAATCATTTATTTGGTGAAAACAGAGTATGTCATACAATATTACATATCTTACTTCCAAGCATCAATTCGCACATCCTCCGTGTTCTCTGGACTGTGTCGTTTATTAGCTTGCTTCTCTTGGTTGTTCTCGGTTCTTCTCGGTATTTTAATCATGCTTTACTTTTCTGCAACCTCGCAACTCGCCTTGTATGCTGTTTACTGATTCTTCCTAATTCCCTTTGACGCTCTGCTACCTACTACTTATTGATGACCTTATAAGTAGTATCCACCACACTCGCCCCTCCATTTAACTATTGTGCTCGTATGCGCGCCGACCTTCTTGCCTCTGTGGTCACCGGTTGTTTCTGCGCATTTGCCTCATCATTCCAACACATCCATCTTTGCAATTGACTTATGTTTACACGCTTCTCTTTGTTGTCCTTCCTGATGGTGTATACCGGTCCACGCCTAGCGATGACTGTATACGGGCCCTCCCATTTGGGGAGTACTTTCTTCGAACCTAGTCCGCCGCCCGTTATGCTCCTCCGTCCTCTACACTTCACCAGATCTCCCACTGAAAAGTGTCTCAGCTGATTCCCTCGATGCTGTTCTGATCGTTTAACGTCCATTTCCTGTTTCCGTTGTATGTTTTCCACCGCTTGTTTCCGCTGTTCCTTCCATTTCCTATCATTCCACTTTTGTGACTGAGGCCAGGCGATGATGTTGCCTGGCAGTCGTGGTCTCCTTCCGTACATCAACTGAAATGACGACTTCTTTGTTGTTCCTTGATTCGATGCTCGATGTGCTAATAATATCATCGGTAATTCCGTCTCCCAGTTACCCCCCTTTGCTGCCAACCATTCTTTTAGAGTGTGATTATTTCGCTCCGTTAGTCCGTTGGTCTGTGGATGATACGGTGTTGCCCTGACTCGTTTGATACCTAACTGCCCAAGGCGAAATGTGAATTCTTCGCTCTCGAAACATGGACCCTGGTCGGTCAATATCATTCTCGGGATGCCGTGGTCGGCCACGATGTGCCGCATCACTGCTTCGGTCACCGTCTTTCCTCGTTGATCAGGAATCGCCACAGCCTCTACCCAGCGCGTAGCATGCTCGGTCATCACCAACACGTATTGGTTACCGCTCGATGTCTGAGGAAATGGACCCATTACGTCCACTGACCACAGATCGCCTACTGTCGTTACAGGGATGGGTTGTAACGAAGTGCGTATGCATTTATCACCCTTCATTAACTGACATTGGGGGCAGGCGAGGACGTATCTCATCACGTCTTCTTGCATTCCTGGCCAGTAAGCACTCTGTCTCAGGAGGTCAGTGGTTTTTGCGACGCCTGTGTGTGCTAGTTGGTGGCATTCACTGATTAGTTCATGTCGTAATGGCTTTGGAATTACAGCTATCCAGCTGCCATCGTTGTCTTTCCATGTTAACACTCCAGCTGCATTTAATCTTAATCTGTCTTTTTGGCTTAAAAACGTCTTTACCTCTCTGCTAAAGTGTATTGATTCGTCATCCACTACTTCAGTTAGCGCTCGTCTCACCGTCCTAAGCGTTGGATCGGCTTTCTGGCAACGAACTAGTCTTTCAAGGTCTGTTCGTACTCTGTTGACTCCACAGGCGATTTCCGGTAAGCAAGCGTCCTCACACGGTCGTGACAGGTAGTCAGCTATTACGTTTCGACTTCCTGGTACGTGGCCAATCGTGAAATCATATTCTTGCAGGCGTAGTGTCCATCGTGACAATTTTCCTCGGGGGTCTCTTGCCGTCTTCAACCACTGTAGCGGCTTGTGGTCGGTCTCAATGTGAAATGGCTGGCCTAGCAAATACGGTCTCCACTTATCTACTGCCCAAACGATCGCTAGACATTCTTTCTCGATGGTCGAGTACTTCTGTTCCGTTGGCGTTAAAACGCGGCTGGCATATTCCACTACCCCGTCATCCTGCCGAAGTACTGCACCAATGCCAAAATCACTGGCATCTGTGGCCACTGTGAACTGTTTTCCACGGACCGGTAGTCTCAATGTCATCTGCTTTGCGTTTAATAGCTGCTTGATCTGATCAAAGGTTTTCTGCGCCTCCTCAGTCCATATAAATTTTTCATTGCTTAATAGTTTATACAGTGGTGCAGCGATCTCATTAAAGTTCTTTATAAAGCGGCTGTAGAATGCTGCTCTTCCTATAAACTGCCTGAGTTTCCTTTTCGAAGTGGGTGCCGTTATGTTCTTGATAGTCAAAATCTTCTCGGGTAACGGCTTCATTTCACTATCTCCCACTTTATACCCCAGCAGTGTGACGTTACATTTGGCTATCTGCGACTTTTTCTTATTTATGCGCAACCCAAACTCCTCGATTCGTTTGAGTACTGCTTCTAGATGTCTTATGTGGTCTGTCTCTGTTTTACTGTAAATCACCAAATCGTCCCCGTACACCTCCACGTTCTCAAGATTTCGTAACAATAAGTTCATTAATCTTCTAAATGTGAACGGTGCTCCTGCCAGCCCAAATGGCATTCTTCTAAACTGGTACTGTTTGTGACCCACAGTGAAGGCTGTCTTGTACCTGTCATCTGCTTTTATCGGTAGCTGCCAATAACCTGACCTTAGGTCCAGTACAGTAAACAACTTTGCTTGTTGTAAGCGATCCAGGGTTTCGGCTACATTTGGCATTGCACATGGCTTCTACTCAGTTATGCTGTTTAGTTCTCTGAAGTCGACGCAGAATCTATATTTCCCATTGGATTTCTTTACTAGAAGCACAGGTGAGTTGTAACGGCTATCGGCCTCTTCAATTATTCCGTCCCGCAACATTTCTTCTACTTGACGATTTACTTCCATCTCGAGATGAACTGGTATGCGGCGTGTGTGGAACGTCGTCGTTTTACGACTGTTTATAGGGATTTCATGCGTCACCTTATCACAATACCCATAGGCCTCTCCGTCGTCGGTGAAAAGGCCTCCGTATTTTGCTACTACCTTGTTGATATTTTCTATGTTTTCTTGCGGTAAGATCGTGGCTTGTATCTTAGTAATCTCGCTGTTTTCATGTATGCTAAAATGTCCATACTTAGTGTTTACCGTCTTGTTCTTTGTGTCAACTACCGCCTCCACCTCTCTAAGGAAGTCCGCTCCTAGTATTGTTTGCTGTATTCCTTTAGTTACTACAAATGGATATCGTACGACACAATCTCCAACTTCGACACAACAGTCTGAGACTCCTAAGATTTCCAGTGCATGCCCGCTCACTGTTTGCACCGCTAGTGAACACGCCCTGATCTGCCGACACAATCCTACATCTATTAAGGATATAGCAGCACCCGTATCAACTAAACAAGCTAGTACTCTCCCGTTTATACGCACTCTTGTATACAATGCACCCTTATTAACCAATCCCACAACCCGAAAAGATGTTTCAAAGAAAGAAGGCTGTGTGTAACGTTTAAAATGTCTTGGTCATCGTTTCCTCGGGCAGTTCCTCCTGTAATGTCCGAGTTCTCCACACTCAAAGCCCCTACTCCCCTTCTCCGTACGGATTCGGATCGCCGCGACTTGCTCCTCCAGCTCGGCTATTCGCTTCTCCATAGACGCCGACCTGCTGTCTTCGGTTATCGAGGAGACTGTCTTGCTAGCCAACTGTCTGCATAGTCGCGCCATCTCCAAGACATCCAATGGCTGCACCGCATGCGCCAGTCGGAGTTGTCTGGCTACGTCATCCGGGACACATTCCAGGAACTGGGACGTCAGCAGCTGCTCCCTCGAGGTGTCATCTAACGATGGCAAAGCACGACGCAGCAGACCTGTTAGAGTGGCAGCTAACACCGATGGATCACCGTCTGGGGCCAGACGCACGGCCCTGAACTGCTGCAACGCCAACTCCCTGTCCGCAGGACTGTCGAACTCAGACACCAACCGTGCCACTACATCTTCCCACGCGGCTCCACAGCCAGCGAGATCCACGCCATCGAACGCCGCTTTCGCCCGTCCCCGCGGCAGGGTCCCGAGGACTGTCACCTTCGCCTTCGGACCTCGCACCCCAACCAGCTCTGCGATAGCTTCGAACTGCTGCAGGAATGCTCTGACGTCTCCATCCTCGAACGGTTGTGGCCACGGCACCTTCATATCGTTCAGGGGCAGCGACACCAATTGTGAAAAGACCAATTGGGCAAGTAATCATTTATTTGGTGAAAACAGAGTATGTCATACAATATTACATATCTTACTTCCAAGCATCAATTCGCACATCCTCCGTGTTCTCTGGACTGTGTCGTTTATTAGCTTGCTTCTCTTGGTTGTTCTCGGTTCTTCTCGGTATTTTAATCATGCTTTACTTTTCTGCAACCTCGCAACTCGCCTTGTATGCTGTTTACTGATTCTTCCTAATTCCCTTTGACGCTCTGCTACCTACTACTTATTGATGACCTTATAAGTAGTATCCACCACAGTGTGAGTGTACCAAGCAGTTGATAACATCTTAGATGATGATCTGTGTATTTCCGGGGGTCAGCTCAGCCTCAACAACTTCGATCAGATTAAGTTGCTCTCCATTTCTGGTGAAGACTGATCCATCTAACAAAGCAGAAGTCCACAGGGAACTCCAACTTCCTAATAGAAACGAATCACAAAGCCCAGACGACTTACTCCACCTCTTTTTAGAGATGGTGGCAAACTCTTGGTCAGGGAGCTGGCCAGGTTGTTTTGGAACGTTCAGGTAACTAAGAATGTTCCATGGTCTTGTAATAAAGCTATCATCGTGTCCATCTTATGTAACCAATGTAGCGATTATTGAGGAATAAGTCTACTCTCGACTGCTTCCAAATTATTGGCTTTTGTCGTACTTCAAAACGCGTGAAAGACTGACTCACGAGGAATGGTGCGGTTTTTGATCTAGTCGTATTTCAGGCCTACAATCATCGTGTTTCTTGACTTCAGGACCACTTTTGATTCATTGGACAAGACTGCTGTGAAATCGTCTGTTGGAGAAGGGTGTACCTGAGAAGTCCACTAACATCTTAATGTCTCTGTACACAAACACCACCTTTATTCACTGTTCCTAACCAACAGTAGGGTTGGGCAAGGTCGCCCAGTATCACCATTACCCCTCAACTTTGACATCTTTGGCTTTCTGAAAGCAGCCCTGAAGGAATTGCGTGTGAGTGGTGTGGATTTACTATCTAGGGAAAGACTTTTCGATTTCCAGCATTAGGATGATATTGTCTTACTGTGAAATAACACAACCAATTAGCACTTAGTTAACAATTTGTATCCGTAATTATGTCATGTACTTCGCACCTTTTAAGTGCAATGTACTTCTGAAAGACTGATAGGAATCTGTGCCTATTCTTAAAATTTATAGTTAGGCGTTAGAAGTAATCGTAAAGTTCGTATATCTGGGGTAGTTGTGTGAGTGTTCGTAGTGGAGTGACAGATGAAACCAATATATACACAATTAAAGTCAGATCAACTGATGTTGGACTTGGCTACCTTCTGTGCCGTCAAATTGTCTGACTAAAAGATTACGTCTACAACGTCCCAGTGAGAGCGGTTCTACTCTATGCTTTTTAGACCCAGTATCTTCGAGCTGGTGATGTTCACTGTCTCTGTGTTCGATCATCGTTGTCTTTGAAGAATTGCTGACACCCGGTAGGAACATCATGTCAATAATGCCGAAGTTCTTGATCTCGTGTTCCGGTGCAATGATGATAACTTAATTGACGTCACCGTAATGAAACACTAGCTTCGATGGCTTGATCAGTTTTTACGAATACCATCCTACAGGCTTTCATATCTTACATTATTTACCGACTCTGAGACTAGTTGGAAAAGCGGAGAGATAGTCAGTTTATTACACGGCACTATGTATTGGAAGAAAGCTGTGGGACTGGTATCCGTTGGTCTATCTTAATTTCTTGGTTGGGATCCTAGAGATGGAGTAAACTAATAGCTTGAGATCTTATCAGATATGGGGCGTAGCAGACACCAGTGACGATCCTGCTGCGGTTTCATATTAAGACTTTCATAAAAGTGTGGCGACTTTTCTTAATAGGAATGGAATTCTCTTGTTTGTATTTCTTTTTCAGTTGGGTCTACTGCCTTGTATTTCTCTTGCTGTCCTATCAAACTTCACTCCCTTTCCTCTTGATCACCTTCTTCCTCTATTTCCTTCACAACGTTACTTTTGTATTTGTGTCGCGCACATATCTTTGGTGGAGATTTGTACCAAACGTTTTGTGTTTAAATAAACAAATAAATTCCTCAGTTAAGAAGATAGGGCTCTAGGAATATTTACTTGCAATTACTTTTTTTTGTTAAAATAACATTTTAAATTACATATATAGACATTCCTTTTAATGTTTCGTTTTTCTTTTTGATTTTTATAACACTAAGATACACCAAATCTGTTGGATACTTTTATTTCTCAACCACTGGTATGTGATTTAAATTCCGATATGATAGCTGATGTTTATGGAGAAGTACTTGGGCGTAATCGAGTAACATATTTAGGCGGGTATGCAAATTTCTTTTTTCTATAGTTCGCTTGTTGGTTTTATGGTAAAATTTCGATTTTGACACTTGTCTGTTAGGCGTTTGGAGATGGTGGATAGACTACGATAAATGATTTACATTTTGTATTAGTAGCAAGTGATAACTACGATCTTGAAGGGGAGTGTTATATTTCCGAGATATAACGACCCAAATACTCCTATTGCTTAGTATTCTTAGACACCGAACACTCGACAAGATCCCAAATCAGAACACGTTTGAACAGGAACGAATTATGTTCCAAATAACAAGGGTAGACGGAAGTAAGAATCAGTAGTTAGAGAAACGTCAATGTATGTATAGTATTTACATAAGAAGCTTCCAAAATTTTATGCAACAATCCGCTAGAGCTGATTGGTTTAGAAATAGCCAATCAGCGTGCGCCATCACGATCATGCACTGAGCATGCTTTAATCCGGTCTATATCCCACTAACAGGGGGGGGGGGTAATATTTCGTGTGAGTTTCGAACCTGTCGCGCAACTTCACAGTCTAAAACATTATCACTGTTCTATTTGCATCGTAAATGACTTGTAGTTTTAAGTTGATCGATAGGAGCTGATCAACACTAGGGACTAAACACTCGACATTAGTCACTACGTTACTCAGTGGTCAATCAGTGAGAACTTGTGTCTATTGAAACTTCTTCTGAAAGTACCTAGATTGGGTTTGTGATATGCTGGGCACCTAAAGAATATTGATTATCTTCGAGAGCTATTTTTCTGCACACTATTACATTATTTCTGGTTGTATACATGGTGAACATTTTATTTCTATTGTTATTCAGTTCCCCTTTCCCTATCCTCCCATTTGACACATTAACTATCAGTATGCCATTTCTCATTGATAAACTATGGTTATTCAATTGTGTATACGTTACTTCAGTTCACATTCACTATTGCTTCTATTTTGCATTAATGTTGGTTTCCTAATTGGTTGATTATGTGGTCAGGTTTTATGTATACATAAAGGAATGTGTAAAATCTAATATGATTCTATCAGGTTAGTCTATCGTCTTGTGTTCTCCTATATCCAACTTGGGACTGAGTGGGCATAAGGCAGACGTGCAGTCATAGACTAGACATACCCATTGGCGTATGGTATTTCAACCGTTTTTTGCGCCATAACAGTTTGCTTAAGTCAATTCTTATGGCTTCCATCTTATGTAACATGTGTAGTCTTAAAATTTATGAAAAATTGAGTAGGATATATTACATAACGGTGATAGGTATCCTTTGATTGGTTTATTACCCGGTTTTAAAGTACATACCTCTTCATTGTCCTATTTTATCTTTAGCTTAAAAATCGTCACAAACCATTTTATTACTTTTTCATTGTAATTTTAAATTTTTTGAAAATGCAAGTGACGAATATTACTTTTTAGTGTTAATTCTTCACAGTCACAAGCCATGGTTTATGTTATAATATTCCACTAATCAGTGAGATAATAAGGCTTTAATGATGACAGTCATATTTGTCATTCATTCGTATCCATGTCTATTTCGATATTAGACCGTTCTCCATAGTTCCAAAGCCCTCATATTTGATATATTTGAGCTGGAATCTTTTAAAATTCCTATCTTTTAGCGTATGTAGATCTTTGAATTTAACTTGTTAAAGTCATTTATTATTAAAATTAATATTATAGAAATAAGCTTACAAAGTTATCTGCTCCCTATGCTGGTCCATCATGGTCTCTGCTTGGTTATTCAGCTTTTGGTGATATCAACAAAGATGGTATTCCTGGTAAGTTATGACGGCTTTTTACTAACATTAGATTCTTTTCTTTGTTTAAGAAATTTGTTTCTAATTTCACATTGTAACAAAATGCTATAAAGCGGTAACTCAGTGATTAAACCATTTATGTTTCCACCACTAAGTCACGAGTTCGAACACGATTTCATCTACTTTAGTTTAAAAAAAATTGGTTACTGTCATTAACTCTCAAATCCATATACACTCATTTGTACATGATAAGTGGAATTCAATAAACTGTTGTTAAAGTAGACAACACTCAATATATTATCTTTTCACAAAAAGTATTGTTTAATTATATTTTTCTATCCTAATCAATTATCTATCGATTGTTGTTTTTATGCTTTGTGTCCAATATTAGTGTGGTTAATGCATTTGGCTGTTAACTATGCTGCTCCATATTTCTAGTTTGAGCATTAAAAATACTAAAGTTTTCAGTTTCCACTTCACTGCCTGTTTAATGAGTCCGAATATTGATGATCTTATAGATATTCCCTTACTCTCTTGGTATATTTTATTATTGAATTGTGATATGTTGTTAGGTATACATCTGAGTTTCAAAAGACTTCAACTTCCATGCTTTGTGTTTTTTGAGGTATTTGGATCACTGGTAAAAATGTTATATAGTCTTTGCCAGCTTCGGCTTATTTTTAGCGAATAGTGCTGCAACGTTGGAAGATAGTCAGTCACTTACAAGTAAAACTTGGTACATGCGTACATCAGTTCAAGTTGCCATGCCCTAATTAGCAGATAGAGATTAAATTGTCGGACGGAATCCCAGAGTAGGGGATACCACCGGTCCGTCACTGTTGATTCGACTGTTCTTAATCTTATCTGACAATTACGTCAAAGATTTTCTAGAATGTTCTCATAAATCCACTAAATGCTTCAATAACCGTGAAATTCCTTACGATATATTGTATGTTAAAGTTCCTGGAAGTGAGACAGATGGTCGTAGTAGGACACTTGGTTTGTGTACTTTCAGTGTTCCATTGATCCGAGGAAGAGCCGGACCATTTAATTTCGCTCGCCACTAGTGTTGTTTATTTACCTGTCCTACTTTGACGAGCTTATTTAAATTTCTAGAGATTTGGTTATCTAGCATTTAGGTTGGATTCATGATCATTGACTGGTATACCTCTTCTGTAATGTTCTTATCCGTACATAATATTCCAAATAGCAGTCACAACATAATGGAGTACGAACCCAACAATAATTGTAGTAGTATTGTATTGTACGAACTAGAAATGGAATCACAAGCAAGCCCTCAGACAAACCGAAATGTATATGTGTGAAACTATATCTCCATATGAAATGCAAATGGGGTAGGTCTATATCATGTACCAAATATCAAGGTCAATATAGCAACGAATACAGGGAAAAGTACAGACAGTCACACGTATAAAAATTTTCATCGGGAATAACCTATAATAGTCATATAAATATACAAGTATAATCAAGGAATACATAGATTATATAATAATCTAGATTTATTGTCAAAATTCACTACATCTTCATCCTTAAGTTGTTTCTCAACCTAATATAGTCATTTTTGTCCGTAATCACTGTATCCTTTTCCAGGTGAAAGTATGACAGCCTATTTTACAGTTTCTTTAATGTCTTTTATTCTCGGGCAGTCACTTGAGTGTGATTTTCCTTCTGTCCAGTTAATCGTACTACAGCGTGTTTTCTGTTGAGTTTCTTCGTTCATCTCTGTTGTTTTGAGTGGCGACTCAACTGCAGCGAGGAATTATACCTTTGAAGTGTCTCTCAGATTTTGATTTAGTCCTTCTTCTAACTTCATTAGTGGTTGCTTCGATAAATTGACTACACAATTGTTAGTAGTTTCTTCTATTTAAGATAGGAGAAGAAGCACTTTCAAGGGGAAACTTAACTAAATGAAGTCCTCCATGGTTTCATTTTTCACTGAATTATTTCACATATTATAGACTATTCTTACTCAACTATGTATTACTAACTAATTCCTTTCTTCGCATCATATTTTCTTTCCTGCTCTACAAAATTACTTCTTTGTGTTTGTATAATGCATATCTTTTTGGTTCCGAATTGTACTGAAATCTATGTTTGAATAAACGAAAAAGTTGCGTTTTATGCAATGTTTTGGAACAGATACCTAACTTTTATTTCTATGTAATCAATGCGAATATGTTAATGATAAAATGTTATTTTATATATTATATATTATTTTATCTATCAATCAGACTGACAAATGTTCATTCATTTTTATTTTACCTTTTCATTATCTACACTTTTATATAGATATTGTTATCCTTGTTGATAGTGGGAATACACAACAGCTACAAGTTATGTTACGCAGTCAATCATCTATTGCTTTTCTACCCGATGTCACTAATGCTGAATTAATTGAATTGGATCCTAAATTATTGAGTACACCACAATCTGTTTTAGGTTTATTCGTGCTGAGTGATTTCAGTAAGTAATTTTTTTTCTAAAAATAATTGACTTTGATGCTACAAATATCAGCTTTTCTCCTTTCATTTTCTCTACTTTATTTTAGAAATGATATATTGTCCTCTAACTCTTACCCGGTTTATTCTTTTTATCAGTCAGCTTCCTGTCAGTTGGCCTCAACCGTTACCTAGCATTCAAACAGCACAATACACGCCCAATCTGGAGTCGTACATGGATAGATTTTGATCAGGACTAAGGATTTAGTAAACCCAATAGTTACTACTCTTTGATAATCAGTCATTTATTCGTCTGAATTTGATCATACTGCTTAGATGGTTAATTTTCAAGCTTTTTGAAATCTGGATAGCTTAACTTTACAAAAGTGTACTATTTGAAATAAATGAAAAAAAGGATATTAGCCGTCATGTTCTAAATAGCGATGCTGACTATTGATTACCTAAACAGCCACTTCGAATTGTGATAAGGACGAAACGATTATATGACAAACTCATATTTGTAGTACGACTTGGCGATTCTAGGTTTGATTCTTCATGAAATCGCAGGTGTGTACCGCTAAGGCTTCTTAAATTATTGCCAAACAACTATTTCGTAGTCTTTAGTTTTCACTTTTTCTACTACTGACTTCAGCTGATAGACGTTTTTCTGTGTTATATGTATCTGTAAATTTTGTGTTAGTCATTGAACTACGTATGGACCAATAGTGTTTCAGCTTTTGCTTTTCCCAACTATTTCAGATTATGATGGCTGGATTGACTTACTTCTACCTGTATGCAGGGATGCTAAGTGTTTGGATACTAGTAGTGTTAATATGTATTCTTTCAAAGATAAAAAGGTTAGTCTTACTCTACTGTCTTATTAACTATTTAGTCTCAATGTCTATTTAGTACATACATTTTGTTAGGTTAATTGGTAGTAAACGGAAAAAAAACTTTAGACCTAACTTTTGTATCATTTGACACTTGTCAACAAGGTGTACTGACAATGTTGAAGGAACTGGTGTTCTCTGACGGATTCAATCTCGTGTCGCTGAAGTTCACAGTTTGCGACCATCACCATCCGCATGCAGTCTAGGTCAAGGAGAGCTTCTTCCTGATTACTTACAACCAACGTGATATCAACAACATTGTGCACTCAATGTCGAATCATTTAAACTAGCGGTTGCTTTTCAACTATCAATGAAATTCGATTAACACTAAGGACAAATCAAACATTGCGTTGGTCACTATTCAGTGATCAATGATTGTATGAATTTTTTCCATAGTATAATGGTCGAATGTTTCATTCACAGATATCACATTTATTTATTGATTAAGAACATCCTTCAACCATTTGGCTAGTAATTTCGTAAGCAAATTATCAAACATTCGATCGTTTAGTATTTTATTGTAAAACCTGATTCTTTCGAGGCGAGGATGTTCCATGACTCTATATCTGACCGTCATAGAAGTACTGCGTAACTAATGCCTAAATCCGGTATTTTATAACTTTGCCTCAATTGAAATCACCATATTAAAGCAGTGGTTTCAACAGCTTGAATGCTTTTTTCGAATGTCAATCCAAAGGCCTTTATTACTTACCGACATTAGAAATTGGTGAAAATGAAGATATGTGGTCAGCTAATGAAATGAAAATTTATGGAAGCTAAATATGACTGACATTGATTGGTTTATCAAAACTATTTAGTCAGAGTTTTATTTTAACACATAAAATTTGGTACAAATGGATGCCGAAAATATAGATGCTACACTATTAAAAACCTAATATCGTGTAAAAATGAGAGAAGGGAGGCGGTTATAATGATAAAAATAATTTAAATGGGGAACAAGAAAATTACATGCGATACATTTCGTTGGGAAACACGACTTAGAAAGATCTCTTTTGACTAATGGCAATAATTTCACTTTTATGAAGAGCTTAATAGAAACATTTGCCAATGTGGGCACTGGAGTTTATTTCAGGCTATATTTAATATAGTTTTAACTCACTAATTTGGACTATCCCTTGGACCACGATTAAGGAGTTATGATGGACCACCTTTCTTCTGTTCTACAACACTATATCATAGATTGATTACCTTTCAGAACTTTCCACCCATTTTCAACGTTGACAAATAGTGAGCGATATAGAGGCCTCCGGAACACATCTATGCAAATTTAACCAAGCCAAAAGAGCCGTTGTTTCAAGATGGTAATAGTGATTGGATTGTCTTTACTGCACCGGAACAAGCACTATCGGACCTAGACATTACTAGTATGGTGTTGCTACTGGATCTTAGCAATCCTTCAAAAACAACGCTAGTGAAACATAGAAGTCACCAAACAATCTCAAGTCAGAAAGGTCATGATTCACATACATAGTGACCAAAATCGGTTATTGCACCATTCTTTCCCTTAACATCCTGGATTGCACGTGAACTATTGGTTAGGAATTAGGGTTTTTCAACTCCTTAGGTGGACTATTCGTATCTACCAACTTAGTTTAATTGCCAAACATTAACTTTCATCCTTTCTCTTTTTTAAGTAACACTCCCGCTGCATGAAGACGAAGTAAAAGAACCCTGGTTGGCGCTATAATCACATGCCCACGAAGAACATTTAGGTAGGGTTAGCAGACCTCATCCCAGCAGTACTAGGTCATTTAAGGTGCATTGAGACCTTATAGTAAATAGTTCAAAAGAGAAACCAGTGGCTATCTTCTTGTAGTTGTATAATGTTTTCATAAAATTGGAACAAATAGTCCTAATGAAACAGTAGTTTTCTTTCTGTATTAGGTAGAAAAGCTAATTAGAAAATACATTAATAACATTCTGCTTGACTGTACCAATTGTTCGCATATAAAAATATTGTGACAACCAACATTGACTGGAATTTAGTTTTGGCATAATTTCGGATTGCTTAATCATGGATTTTATGTTTTGTATTTACAGATTGTACATTCTTGCAGAATATTTTTGGTAGTTATCACTTTTATCAGTTGATCGAATATGTGACTATTAAAAACTCACCAAGTGCACATTTCGCGTACTCTCCTCTGAGCCATATTTTGTGTGCTTGGGCTAGTAACACTATCCATCTGCTCAAACTGAGGGTAGGTGTAGTGAGACTCGAGCATGGAACCTAGTAATTGAAACCTGAGCATCTTAACCATCTGTCATCACTCATGTGTGAAATTAATTTATTTCTACTTGGTAATAATATTCCCCTTTGTGAATTCTTCAATTCGAAGCTGCACAAACTAAATACTTTTTATTCTACTTTGTTTTTTTTTACTTTCTTAGTGGCTCCCCGTTAGTGTAATGTGGGAGCCATTAAATACTAAGGAAAATAATATGCGATGGTCTTTAACATCAACTCCACCAATAAAATCAGGTTTACTTACAAGTGTACTAGTCGGTCCATCAGTCGGTGATATCAATATGGATGGTAAACCTGATTTAGGTTTAGGCGTTACAAGTTGGTCAACGAATGGCCAAAATATGGGTACTCGTCCTGCAGTGTTTATCAATAATGGGATAGATTCTCATGGGACTCTAACATTTCAACTTACTCTACTTCCAGGTGTTCAGTTACCACCCGATAATACTAGGCTACGTCAGTTGGCATTTTTCGATCAAGCTGATGATGTAAGAGTTTCTCTTCAATATAAAATCTTCTTATATTACTTTTCATACTGTACTTTACTTAACAAGGTTGTTTAGAAAATAAAACGCTTGACGTAATTCAGAGAGTTATATATGATAATCATTTATCGGACAAACAATCGGAAAATATACTTTCTTAACTTTGTTAAGTTCTTATTAATTTCTATCAAACGGAATTCAGCAGGTTTTATGCTATATCTCGAGGTAGGATGGCCGATTTTATAGTTTTTAGCTCATATACGATGCAATATCTACTGCTATCCCAACTTTGCCCTAACAATCAAGAACCAGACACATTAAGCACAAACTTATATTCCAGCAATACCGAGTGACGAACTACACATACCAAATGAAATAGTAAATAAGTCACAATTATCTATCAACTCAGTTGTGATTTGTCACCTATCTGCTTACGTTTTGATTAACCAATCACCACATGTGTAGGTCATTTTACCCATGTCAGGGTATCATCTTTTCGTCATTACTTTCGTAAACTGTCTTTATTACCTATATGACTGGAGCTTTTACTCCTGTTACGTAACTTTGATTTTCCGACGGCTAATATTTTGCTAAATTTGTCTCAATTGACTTATTCTCCCAAGTTTTCATCTACCTCCTATATTGAAATATTTATTCGACTTGTTTTATTGTTCTTATCATCACTACTAGTACACCTGTCCTCTTACTATCAAATTACACTTTCCACTGATTATGATTAACAGTTATTTAATCTGCCTACCTCATTGTCACAATTGATTCACAAATTGCCTTGATCGCTTCAACACTTGCCGATTAAAAATATTATTGTCTGCCTGAATAAAGCTTGATGATGACCTGTTTGAAAACAATACCGTTCACTTATACGTTGTTCTAATTTACATTATGGAAATTTTTCGACAAAATATTCACCGTAATTGGTTGTTGTGGCAATTGTTTAGTTTTTAATATGATATCACGAGTTGATCTGTATTAGATGACCACTGATCACCAAACAGAAGTCTGTTGTTAATTCATGACATTGATTGCTTCATTTATATGCCTTAATTTCTAAGGTTTATGCTGGTTGGTTAAATAATTGTTTAATAGGGATATTTTATGAATCTGTAAAGCTAATCTCTACACTCTGCTGTAGTTGTGTTTTTCATTCGTATTTCAATTATGTTTTGTTTGTAAATTTCTCACGATATTCCCTTGAGTTTTTTATTTCTTGTAGAGTACTCTAGATCTCTTCATAGTTTCTCTGAACTCTCGTAATCAGCCATCAGCCCAGTTGTTCATTAGTTCTGTGGATACTGACCCTTACTTCTTAAAGGTAATAATTTCATTATTTTTTATAGTTTAATACATGGAATAAAGAGAATCTTACACTTTTATTAAAAACATGCTTAGTCTAATGCTGCTATTAGTGTTAAATCTTATGAAATTCGTCTGTTCTTTTAACTTCATTCTTATTGACTTATTTTAAGACATCATCGAATCGACTGCATGATAGGGTCTTTTACACGTTTATGCTTAACATATTTTTGTGTTAGGATACCATGTTAAACAGTAAATCTTTAGTTATGTTCATTCAAGCGCTCATAAGACTAATGAGATTTCGGAAAGATTTTAAAAAATATGCGTAACTTAACGCTAACAGTTTTCTCTAAGACAAATTTATTCATCGATCAAGTCAACCTGATAATATATTCGTTTTGGGATGGCTTGCGAAAATTCCGAAGACGCCTCTAGGAGTTTCGAAGGAGGTGAGATTATGCGGTCACTATTCAGTAAAAATCCTTGCAACTTTGATGTGCCATCATCCCATTAATTTATTACGCTACTTCTTACCCTCGAATTTATTGATGGTGATGATATCTAGTCATCTCGAAACTATGAATACTCATGGCTGGAATTCATTTAAAATATCAGTAATCGATAGTTATTGATAGGTACACTTATCGCTCACCGTGTCAGTTTACCTGTTTGAGTTTTAATAGGAATGATATTTTTAATTTTGGACAATATTATAGCATTTTGTCTAGGGGCTAGAATTGTTCTTATTTTTTTTTACAGTTCATTTTAATTTTACGACACAAGTTATAATTGAGTTATAGGAGCGACTAATAATCCTTTCGTAGGTTTCTGTTTCATCACATCCTTATAGCCTAGGTTATCTTCCTTCGTGCTTTAAGCAAATACTTCACTTCTCTCGGAAGTTTTATCGGCCTTGGTAGAACAGTGGTTGGTAAAATACTGGAAAATATACAAAAAATGTTTTGAATTTTGGTAACTCGCATCTCCCATAATATAGGCAAGTTGTTTGTCTGCAAATCAAATGGTATATCTGTGAGGCAGTTCAATATCTATTTATATCTGATATATGACCCACAAATGTATAAAAGCACGAGTGTAATATTGGTACTAAACTATAGATGCATTCCAAACATACATAAGATACATCATGCCCCTAAATGCTGAAGTTAGTTGTCAGGTACTCTGTATAAGTGAAAAATCGGTTGGTGAGTATGTAGAACATTTGTAGACTACGGTATCTGAAACATGTACAGTCGTGAATGGCGTTGGAGTAGATTAGAATGAGAATATTAGAAGCCACATTAAGACATAGAATCAGTCTATGAAGTAATAGACTATGAAATTTACACATGTCACGATGTTCAAGCTTAATGTGTGCAATGCGTGAGTTAATGGTAACTTGTATACTTTAAGTAACGTGACTCGACACCAATATCTGCATTGGAGACATATTTTTTGTTTCCTTGATACAAAATACTCGTCGCCAGTGTTATATCTAATGATAGATTAGGTTATGCGACCACAGTCACTTTCCCGTCCGTTTAGTCAAGAACCATGTTTTAATAACCAAAAGGATACAACAGCACTCATTCTTTATCTCCCTCTCTATCTTGAGTTTCATATTATTTTATTATTTATATTTATGGGTTTATATCATTCTTTCTAAACTACGTTTTCCATACATTTGGTAGTCTTATTTTTATTGGGTAATCCTATTGTTTCGGCTTTACTCTGCCTGCATGTTATTTTCATTCCTGTTGCAAGGTCTTGAAGTGTTGCCTATTTAGCCTTAGTCTATACATCATTTTGCACTGAATGATTAATGTCATATTATAGTAGTTTTGGGAAACATCAGTTAATTTTACTTAAATTTCTTTATACAACTGATCAACATCCCTGTTAAACGCTCAGCGACAATAAGGTTAGCTAGATATAACTTATGGATTAATACCCCAGATGAAGCAATTCAGTTTTTATCCAGTTAAATCTATAGACGAAATACATGAGTTTGTAACAATGAGGCGAAAATGTAGAAAATGAACTTCTAATAAACGTAGTTAAGGTAAAAAATTATGGCACTCTCAACTAAAGAAATACATCTAGCACACAATTGGTTCAAACCGATCCGGAGAATACAATAAGAACTGGTAAACAGCCAACATTAGCAGTTAAGACGAAAATCGTGATTTGAACAAATGCCGAATGCAAACTGAATATAGAGGGTAAATTGGGCTAATTAAGTCTCACTATCCAAATCATTTTATAACTGTATAGATGACCAATCAAAAAGTAGACTAAATAGAAATTGAAACAAATGGTTAGAAAATGTTAGTATGAAATATCAAGCTTATGTAAATAAATGAGGAAGAATTTAGTCAATGAAACAGGAATCATAGCTACAATTATGCACATAAAATAAGAAAGTAAGCAGGCAGAGAAGATTTAATAATCACCTGTTTAAACTTACTTACATTGTAAGCCAATAGACATATGACCAATTCATGTGTATGTGATTTGTGTGTTATTAAGTTTTCTTATACTAAACATGAGTTTAAATGTTTGTGCATCAATTTGCCAACTATATTAATTCTTCGTATTAGTACAGCTCATTTTAGTTACATAGATGCCAACATAAAGAATAGATTGAACATAATTTATGACGTTTATAATAATGACCCTCACACTGTGTTCTTGTTCATCAATATTGCGACAACACCTAGCTTTATTGTGTGACCAGTTAAATAAGTTAGTGGCTTAGACTTTTGGCTTACAAACTCCTTGTCGCAAATTTGAATCCTGCTATACTTGCTTCGGTTTCAACGGCTTAGCAGTATTACTAGCACTCATGCATAAAATATGGTTCAAAGTCAAGTTGTTTGTATTCTTCGCAGATTAGTGTCGATTGGGTATCACTCAAAACCATGGGGCTTTAAATAGCTGTTTCGTCTTAGTATGAGACTTCCCGGCAGTGCGCACTCTCGAATTTTCCAGGAAATGATTGTGGGGTAACTGACAGTTAACTTTAGTTTTTTAGTCTACTTCATAAAAAACAACGCCATTTGTTATAAAGTTGTTGGAATCTGCTCATCAAAACATCGTATTTGTCATATTTATAATTATCTTATTATATGTTAATCGTCCTGATTTCTACTAATGTAGAGGGCTAATTGATTTCAGTTTGTACTTTTTGATTCGTCACCTAACGGTCAATTCATGTTTTTATCGTACGTCATTATAATAATTAATTATTCACTTAACTTTATTCTTTTCCTATTCTTTTGTCATTTGCATGATGATTCTTATAATGGTTAAATTTATCCCAAACACTTAATATATATATATATATATATATATATATATATATATATATATATATATATAAAGTGCATCGTATGCATTACAAACATATTCAACGAGTGGGTGATGAATTTTACAATGTAATTTTCGTCGAAGATTTCACTCCAAGCATCTGGAGTTATCCACAACTGTCTACCATGTATGTATGTTGTGTAGCGCAGCCGACATATAAAATGAAACTATAAAAATAGTGACACGGACTTAAGATGAAAACAGTGGCATTTATCTGCTAGGTGGACGGAAAGGCAGCCCTTAGTTTTGTATACGGTACATTTAGCGAACATTGAAAATATTGCTGACAGTCATAAACATTTGAATGATTCATTTATTTACGAAATAACTACCTAATCATCTGCTGCTGATATTCCAGCTCAACACAGTGATGTGTGTTCGGAATCAATGTTGAAGATATCCATTTAGGGATCTATCAAAAAAAGTTTTTTTTGCAACCTTTAATAACTGTTTCTTCTAGCTCAATTATCTTATCTACTTTAAAGATAACGATGAGCTCAACATGATCTTCGATCTTACACCTCTATAAAACTGAAACCACTCTATTGCTGATACACGAAAAACGTCAGTTAGAGCTGCAATGGTGGTTACGGGTATGCTTGTAGTATCAGTAGCAGCAAATACTCAGTTTCAGTTTAAGCATGGAATCAGCAAAAAGATATCTCTTTTAATTGATTTATTTTTCCAATATACATTACGTCGAAATTACGTGGAGTTTCATTTCTTGTGTATGTGCTCTATTTAACAGTTCTTTTAACAATCACAGGATAATTTTCCTAGATAGGGCAACCTTTTTAAGATACTGAGTTGTCATACCTCCTTGAAATCCTTCATAAGACTAAGTTAGGATTGTGGTCCTAAATATATACGATAGCTTTGAAGTCACTTCCTCTAATGTGGTTCGTTCGTCACTGTAGTATGTACTTAAAAGTTTTTCGTTTTGAATATTCGTAATTATTTCCTCTTAATTATTAATTACAAGGTTACTGTCCTTAATGGACTTTGTTCATCTGCGGATTCCTGTTCAGATGGTAGACTCCCATATGGTCTTACCGTACCTGGTATAAGTTCACACTTAGATACAGAAGCTGCTTCTGGTGGACGTCATCTTTCTGCTGGGCTTTTAAGTTCACAAAGTTGTTGTAGTGCTCTTCAAGTGCCTTTTGTAATATTTGGTTTAGGCTCGTTTGCTAATTATGTTGAAAAATTGACAGTTTCTGTACCACCATCAAACGAAGTAAGTTTGCATTATTACTTACATGTACAATATATATACATATATTACCCGTGATTTTTAATTCTGCTATTCTTTTTCTTCTCATCTTTTAGAGTTATTTTCCCTCTTTTTAGGAATTTTTTCTCATTATTATCCTTATTTCAATTATTTCAACTTGTTTACTATTCACTATTTTTAATTGAAGTGATATAATAACTTATACAGATAAACATTTTGCCAAGTTCCTTATTGTTTACGTATGAATGAATAAGTGTATTGTATTTCGAATTACTGGAGTGTGGATTTAAATTATATTCCATCTACTTTAACTTAAGTAGTGGAACAGTATTATTAGCAGCTACCACATAAAGCTCATAACTCATAGACAAATAAGATAGATACAAACAAATTTGATTAATTTCTCTCGAAAAAGGATAGAAAATTATATTGATCATTACAGTTGAGTAAAGTATTATACTTTGTATTTTTGTCTGGATGTTGTGAGGCATATATACGCTTTTATTAACAATAAACATTCTATCGGTTGCTAAAAACGAGTGCATCAAATACTGACTGAAAGATGGTTGCAATAATTGTGATGTGACCCGATGATTGCTGACCATTAGATTCAAACCACTGTATGATCAGATATTAGTGACATGACCACTAGCCAGAAGAATAAGTCTATTTTATCTAATAAAATAGCATCATTAAATGTAAACTGTTAACATAAATGAATACATGACTAGAGATAATAATAGATTACAGGAAATTCTTTGCTTTAAATATGTTTGTATCTCTCAGTTGATATTGTTGTAAGCTAAAATCGATCGGTCTGTGTTGCATGTGCATCCTGAGCGGCTTGTCTTGATATACAGTGGTGCAACTAGTCATTTAGAATACATACGAAGAGCGGAAGTAGCTAGACTGTTTATAAAGTTTAAAGCAACTAAGGGGAAAGGTGTGTTAAACATTTCTTTTGAATGCACAAATTAGGATTGTTATTTCGATTCCTTGTAGTTTGTGCTGTATGTAGGACTCGAAGTAAAACCTGGTAACCGAAACTTGGTAGTATACGATAAGTCAACTTGAATGTCTTGGTTTCATCCATCATATGAACTTTACCGACCAAGTACTATAAAAACGAAACTCTGTATGGACTTATTTTGACCTTTTCTAAACCATAGAAGACGGGAAGCCTTCAATGGCAGTATCTTTTAATTAATTCATTGTTATATCTCGAACATTCGTATTGCTTTTAATGCTCATCGATGCAGGGTATACTCTATATATAAATAAATAATCTTCAGATATTTTGATGGTGCCCTATTGGATTTCGTGTTGTTTGATCTTCCATGGGCGATGAGACAGTGCATGACTCTGTTATTGTGTATTAGCTTCAGAGTTTCTTCTCTATATGTATGTAATCCGTTGAATTATTGTTCCCTTAGACAACCAAACAAATACTATGAAATCATTGACTGGTAGTTTGAACAATTTTTGTTTGTGATTGATGGGTACTAACAATACCTTTTTTAAGTGAGTATTTTAGTTTACGATTGTAATTACATCCATTTGGTTGGCTAAAACACTGTTAGGGGGTGTTACGTTCTCTGTCCTACATAGCTAAATTGTGGAGCGTTTATTATTGTTCTAAACAACATCACCGTTTAGCAAAGGTTTTGCAATTTAACTGCCTCAGTTCAAAGAACACAACACTGCCATCTGAACTGCATATCTTTGGTACTTCTAAATGCTGTCTCTTAGTATAACAACGTGGTAGTGATTGATTTTCATCTCATTTCTGTGTTGGGTGCCACTATATATATATATATATATATATATATATATATATATATATATATATCGTTATTTCCCATTTTCTTTTAGGTTATTCGATCACGTTTATTACCGTTCATAGTGCCAAAAGCACAAATAGTTGTTAATCCATATCCACTGGACAATCCCTCTGCGTAAGTTACAAAAATGAACCACGAATCGCTCCAGTTTTTAAAAGTTTATTTATAATTATGATATTGACCATTTTTATTAGTGTTGTTCGCAGTTATTATCATATGTATAATACAAACGTGATTTATTGTTGCATGTTCATGATACTCGGTTAATCAGAGGTGTTCAACTCGTAATAAAACTGTGAAATGGAAGAATTATTTCATATTTAGCGATTCGATTTCAATTAGTTTATCCTATGCTCCACAGCAAAACAGATAATGCTCAATTTGATATCACGAATTGGTCGAAATTAAACAACTATTGATCACCAAGAAGCACTGGACAGCTGTTTCGTCCTAGTATGGGACTCTTTATCAGTGCGCATCTGCGACTGCATAAGGGATTGAATCCTGGACCCTCTGGCTCCGTGGCAATCGTTTTGCCATCGGACCACTGATTGAGTGGTCTAATTCAGACAAATCCATGATATCAAATATACATTCAACATTCTCCACAACACTCAATTGCAAATATAATGCTCAAATCGAAGAAACCTAGTATATTTTCAGTCACAGGTATATATTTAATCTATTTTATTATCTTAGTACATATTGAATTCTTTTTAAAATGATGGCATAGATTTATAATTCAGCAAGGGAGTTGAGCATTTTAAAGGTGTTATTGGTCTTCTTACCGAATCAAATCGATTAAGTCAATGTTATCTTGTAATCCGTTACACTATTAACTCGTTTTCTTCTAGCTGTTCCATTATTTTTAAAATGCGTTAAGTTACCTTCTCTTCGTTTCGAATTGTAATTTCACGGCGTTTTCCTTATTTTTTGAAAATCGTATTCATTATACGCTTCACATCTTTCCGTAATTTTGTTTTATTGAAGAATTAGTGCTTATTCGCTTTGAATTGTGACGTATTTGCATTCTTTTTCGGAGTTATTACTAGTTCTGTGTTAACGACTACGATGTAATTGAATTGAGGTCGTTCGTGGAGCTTGGTACTTAGTTTTAGTTGGTTGAATTCGTCATAGATTGATGTTGGCATGGTATAACTGAAAACCAGGGAGCACTGGACAGCTCTTTCGATTCAGCAGTGCTCCCTCTTGATTTCGCCTCTGGAACTTCAGGTTAGCGAACGCCTAACCTTCTGCATCACTGGGCCGGCATCCAATGGTGGAATTCCCACTTCCATTAATTTGTGTTATACTGCCACGATCATCCGTGATCATTGGTG
Source organism: Schistosoma mekongi (assembly GCA_034768735.1). Lineage (NCBI taxonomy): Eukaryota > Metazoa > Platyhelminthes > Trematoda > Strigeidida > Schistosomatidae > Schistosoma > Schistosoma mekongi. The sequence continues at coordinate 63,594,409 of CM068305.1, forward strand.
ATAACTATCTCACTCTCGACAAGCCTGGACTCCACCAGTTACGATTTCTCACTTGAGCTTCAGCTATCTAATGCTCCATAATTTTCAATGGTACCCTACCACCAAACATTTGTGACGAACTCAATCAACTAAAACTGATGTAACTTCAAAAAAACGCGAGTTAATTTTTGGATATTATGTATATATAACTATTTAATTATTTAGAAATCATCGGTGGTTTCAATGTTATTGTGTTAAACAATTACTGATGATGATTTCGGCTCTTGTTCAGATAGCCTAACTACTCGTTAGTTTGTCCCGATATTGTCCAACCTTTGATGGATAGCAAAATACTGAAGGTCAACTGACTAAGTATTCTAGAATTAGGGTTTTCTTTGGTTCGCATCATATTTCAAATATATTTCCATAAATTATACAAATATATATTTTTTGAAGTTAATTACACAATTCACACCAATTAATAGGCGTGTTCAGGTTATTTAAAAGCATTAATAGTATACTACTCGAAAACACGTCTATCGTCAATTATTTCATTTGAACGTTTCATACAAAGTTGTTAAAACTGAAAAGCCTAAAGTACAAATGAAATACACAATCATCGGTGATAGGAACTAATTGATAACAGATATAGTCCTGTAAGCCTGAAGTTATCCCTAATAAGTAGTGTAAAATGTTGATGTCCGAACAGTAAGTGTCAGAGGTACATCTTCATGAGGATTTTAGAGTGTTCGATGTTTCATGAAATGCAACAGTTTCGAACTAGTATTTGACTAATTAGGACGCCAGGATGTCACAATTGAGACGAATAAAAATAAACAGTGTAGCACGAAAATATTCAATTCACGTCATATATATATACCCATTTAACAGTGAAGCGACGAAAATGAAGCCAGTATGCATAGAAGGAAAACAGAAACATTCTGAAAGTAGTGAGGTAAATTATGTGAGTAGGACATCATTAAAACTTAATCATGTATTGTTTAATTGATGGTGGTATGGCTATACTATACGTTTGTATTGAAGTCAGAGTTAAACATTACCATGTAATGAAGCTTAATAAGTGTACTAAGTAATAACAGTATTCACACACTTACTGTCATTATAACTTCATTAATGATTTAAGAACTAGTCGTCAGCGTAAAAATGTTAATTCAGTGTCAGGAAAGTGTTAATTTTTATTATGTCGTAAAAGTAATATTAGCGTAGGTGCTTGACTGTTAAACTATAGCAAAGTGTTTCAGATTCTGGAAGATGTATTTGTAAATTAATCCTTATAAACAGTGGATTTAGGGTAATTTTTACTTTTAAAGCCTCTTCTACAAATTGGATTTCATTAGTGGACTAATAGAATATTTATTTAGTATGTTACATTGATAACTAATCGTAATTCATAAACCAAAAAACGATATGCTAGTAGTTGATGGTTTAATTAAAGGCCTAGAATGATGAGGATTTAATACTAATAGGAACAAATGTTCTCATAAATATGCAATCAAAATATTTATAATAATCTGTTGACTATGTTATCTATCGCTTTTCACTTGAACTTTCATGTTAGCTAAAGTAGAAGTAGGTTGGTACGAAACATAGAAGCTTTCAAAATGAAACCCATTACTAGTGCTTGAACTGAATGACAGTTAATCAAATTATGCTTATATGTAAAGATAATTTGGTTAAAGTCTGTGTGATAACCACACTTAGTACCTTAAGTTGTCTGGTGACATGGCGCAGATACACTAAGTCTTTATTTTCCTTTATATATTAGGTTCTAGTACTCTACATTACATACCTTTTCATTCCATCTTTTCGGATCGTCGTTTCAATATTTAATCTTTTTCAATATGTTGTCACAATTATTTCAATTTCTTTTAGTATTTGTCTGGTTAATTCATCTCGTGTTGATGTCGAATGAAACTTAGGTTAAGGTACGTTCCTACTAGGCTCGACGTTTTCTATGGCTAACTGATTCGGATAGTCCTTGTTACTCTCACATCAAAATTACACTGGCTCTGTGGTGCAAAGGTACTGTGCCTGATGTGAATTTCATTGAGTTCGAACTGTGATAGGATCGTTGGTGTATATTGTATAAAAAATAACATTTGTTATCATTAGTTTTGCATCTGAAGTCAATTATTGTATATTGAGAACTATATTCTCCGCAAATCTCTGGGTATAAGTTAAAACCTACAAACCTTAGATATGTTAGTTGGTACATTTCGAAGAAGCATGTTTCCATTTTTGAAGAAACAAATACTTCTAACTCGTGCCATCCAAATTCACAAACTATGAAATTACCTTTAGAAAATTCAAACTCATTGTTTCTTGCAAACAATTAACACAATCTAATAATTATTTTAATTACAAACTGGATTAATTTTGTTTTACTACTTTGTTTGTAGTTGGACTATGAAATTGTTTCTTCAACCATTATATGATATGAAAGTACTTTATATAGCGATAACATTATTATGTGTTTGTATCTTACTCATAATTATTATTGGTATACTTCAATGGTTTGAATTTCGTGAGGATCGTTTAGAAAAACAAAAAGAATCTCAACGTTTTCATTTCGATGCTATGTAAAGATTAATCAATAAAAGCTGTTGTGCAGAAGTATGTACAGCCTAGCGCGCGTGAAACAGACGATAACTATTGGTTGTACACTTTACATAATATGTTTTTCTTTTCCTTGCATGAATCTGTTCTGGTTTGAACTCTATACTAGCTTATCCTTTGTATTTCTATTTAAATGGAGTGGTGCAGTGTGTGTGTCAGAGAGAGAAGGATTACCAAACTTATTTATACAGCACAACACCTGTGATTTGTATTTTTCTCCGTTATTTTTGCTTTTCCTTTCAAACCCTCCTTGTGTTGACTAATTTTTCTTTTCTATCCTCACATATATATATTCATTACATGTTGTATTTTGTACTCTGTTGATACATATCACTTACTAATATGCAAGTCTAAATGTTAGTAACACTATCTTTTTTTTAAGCTCTTTTTTATGCCATAAAATTCGATTCGATCATTTATTTGTGTTTGAATCATAGTTGAACAGATCATTTAAATGTAGTTTACTTTTAAATTGTGTTTGTCTTCTGTATTTCATGAATTTCTTTTCACTTCTGATATTTTAACTTTTATGGAGGTTTAATCCTTCTAATTTGTAGAAAAGATACAAATAATTACATGTTCTTTGTGTTAACTATATGTAATCTTATTCTTATCAGTGACATGCCTTTGGTTATTTGAAAGAGTACTCAATAGGTGTAAGCTGGTTCACTGTAGGATGTTATCATTGACTCATTCGTATCACGACTGGTCTCCTAGTGAATAATATCGTTTGTGTAGTTCTCGCTTAGTAGAACTAAATTACTACCAAGTAAATAGGAAATCTGTCCCTACACAGTCATTAATCAATACCATCATATAAGTAATGAGGTCCATCGTTTCCTTGAAGCACATTGTTATCAATTTCCTATTAATATTTTGTTAAAAATGAATACGAATGACGTTCATTTTTTAGTTTAACAATATTTTCTGTAGGTCTATGATAAAAGGTTTTGCTGACAGGATTAATAAGGTGTTAAAGCTGAACGTGTCGATATAGTTCATGATGAATATATGGCAACTAACATTTATGTAGAATATGGCAACTTCATAATACGTGTGTACGCTCTAGCAAAAGTTTGAACAATCAGCTTTCTACAATTTCAAGTATGACATGAAGCGATTACATGTCTCTACAGAAATCAAACCGCGTCACAAATTGAGCCTTAACATGGAATCCTCCTGGTCAAAGAACACATTTCACCGGGGATTGGAGGCAGATATAAAAAAATAAAGAACACTTGGGGAGGATTAAAAAACGGAGGTCCAGGACAGAGTTAGTTGGAGAATCCTGGTCGGCGGCCTATACTTCACAAGGGGTAACAGACAAATGAACGAGATAAAGTACTGAGATGACCTTGTTGGTGAAAGGACGAACATGCTAGTTGCGATGATACTAAGAAGCAATACGATTGACACCTATGAGCTATGGCCCAATTACTCGGATGTTGACTAGCTGGCGTTAAAAATACTTAACCAAGATATCCTGTGTGAGCGAAAAGTCAGTTGATACTTCAGGACAGCCGTTTTTATCCATCGTATAATAAACCACCTAAAAACAAAATAAAGACAACTAGGAGATTTATTCACAGAAATGGGATAATTAATAGGTTTAGGACAAGAATAAGATAATATGGTTGCAGAATGCTGGTCGGCGACCTATTCTCCACGAGGGGTAACAAGGATTGATTGATGTTGATAAGAAATACAATTATATTGATATTAATCATACTTCATTAATGTTACATAAATCACAGTTACCTGATGTATAGCATTGCACTCTTTCATGATACGTTAGTAAATACTAATCTAAGAGCACGTACGTTAAACGCATGGACAAATTTTGATTGTTAGTCACTTTAATGATTACAAGCTAATCGTTGTATGGTGGTACACTAGCTGTCAGAAACAAAGTAATGTACATGAAGCCAGTGACCTAATGAAATATATTTTCAAATTGGTAACTTTAATAGCAAGAAATGTCTCTAAAGTTTGTATTCATGATTATTGCAAACTAAAGTTACTTATATGTTATACAATGCATCTAAATAATGTTACACTTTCATCTGTATCTGTTATAAAGTACTTCGAAAGTAATTCTCTGCATTACTCTAGGTCGTCATGAAATTCTTTTAACGAAATATATATTTCAAAGTGAAAGCCTGACTCAGGTTAACAGATGATAATCGTCTCGAAAGTTTGAATCGATCACATGAGAATTGTTGATATAAGTTATTTACCACTTTCAGATTTACGCAGTTTACATTTCAAGGCCCTGTGAAACTACCCGGCTGCCTAAAGTTAGTCAAGCGAAATGTGGATCTACTATGTAGTAGTTAGTAGTAAACGCCTTAACCGTTTATATTAAGTTACCAGTATTATATATACACGAAGTAGCAGAATTTCATTTTGACTCAGCAACGTACTGGCTACTTTCATTATGCATTCGTCGAATAAAGAAACTATCCTGTGAAACTTGGACATTTACGGAACGATGTTAAGAATTCAAGTTTGATTTGTTCGAGTGATTCAGTAAGCTAAGAGCTAATCCCAGCCTTACCTTAACATGCCGCAGGAACGACAAAAAGATAGATGTGCAAGATACATATATCCATGTAGCGACATGTTATATGATATGGAATATATACACAAAACACAGTAGTATTTCCTTGTGTGCTTGCTTACACACTCAACTAACCACATTGTCTTTTCTAAACTTATAAGATATCTTTAAAATGAATTATTATTCCTGATGTTTCGTTTTAAATTATCGTGCTCTGATGAACTATTTTCCAAAAAACACCAACTTCAAACTAAAGGAGAGATATTACCGAACAATGTTTAGTTGTATTGGATATTTTCCCGTTCATATAGTTGGTGAATGTCACATCAATCAATCAATGCCTGTTACCTCATGTGAAGTATAGGTCGCCCACCAGCATTCGCTAACCAATTCTGTCCTGGGCTTTTCTTCCCAGTTTTCCCCAATGCTCTTCATTCTCTTCATATTTGTCTCCGATTCCCGACGCAATATGTTCTTGGGTCCTCCTCTTTCCATTTGGCCTTTGGGATTCCAAGGTAGCGCTTGTCTTGTGACAGCTTGATGATTTCTTCAATGTGTGTCCTAACCACCTTCAGCGTCTTTTCCTGATTTCTTCCTCGGTTGGAAGTTGATTTGTTCTCTGCCATAAGTTTGTTGTTGATAGTATTTGGCCAACGGATCCGAAGTATCTTACGCAGACAGTTGCTTATGAATACTTGTATCCTTTAAAGGATGCTTTTCTTAGTTCACAATGCAAGTTTTAGCTCCATACAACAGAACTGTCTTCACATTTGTATTGAAAATTTTGACTTTAATATTGACTGACAGTTGGTTTAAGTTCCAGATGTTTTTCAATTGTAGAAATGCTGCCCTTGTCTTACCAATCCTCACCACATCCGAATCAGACCCTCCTTGTTTGTCGATGGTGCTGCCCAAGAATGTTAAGGTTTCTACATCTTCTAGAATTTCTCCATCAAGTGTAATTGGGTTAATGTTTGTTGTTTTGTATCGAAGGATCTTGCTTTTCCCTTTATGTATATTGAGGCCTACTGCTGCCGAGGCCACTGCTATATTGTTCGTTTTCATCTGCATTTGATGCTGTGTGTGGGATAGAAGAGCTAGGTCATCTGTAAAGTTCAAGTCATCTAGTCGCATCAATCCTGTCCATTGTATTTCGAGAGTGTCTTCAGATGTTGCAGTCCTCATGATCTAGTCGATTACCAGTAGACAGAGGGTGAGAGTAAGCAGCCTTCTCTGACACCAGTCTTCACTTCGAATGAATTTGTGAGCTGACCTCCATACAACGTAGTCCGTCGTAAGGACTCCGTACGATGTTGACTATCTTCTCGGGTACGCCGTAATGTCGTAAAAGGCTCCATAATTTTCTCTTATCTAGGCTGTCGAATGCTTTTTCGTAGTCAAGAAAGTTGATGTAAAATGGTGAATTCCATTCAATTGATTGTTCAACAATGAACCGTAGAGTAGCGATTTAGTCGGTACACGATCGGTCTTTTCGGAATCAGGCCTGTTAATTTCGGAGTTGGGCATCGACTGGGTCCTTTATTTTGTTCAATAACACTCTGTTGAAGACTTTTCCTGGTATTGAAAGTAGAGTGATGCCCCTGTAGTTCTCGCAATTGCTGAGATCTCCTTTCTTTGATATCCTGATGAAGCACCCTTCTTTCCAGTGTGCTGGCACTTGTTCTTCCTCACAAATCTTCCTGAAGAGAGTGTGAGGTGTCTTTGAAGCTGCTTCTATATCTGTCTTCAGGTGAATGTCACATATCTGAGTGTAAAGTTTGTCACTGCCTTTATTTTAATTGTCCTGACTTGTAAACATATCAGTGTGGAGCACTTCCAAATGTTGACGGAAATATATAAATATTGTAAATAATAGAGTTTGAAGTAAAATATGTAATCAAGATTTTACCGTAATATGAAGCACTCATTCATCAAATTCACAGAAATGTAACGAGAATTACTGACCTATTAAACATTTAAAATGTTACTAATAACCTCAGCTATATTTTCTAACCTCGATTCTAATATTTTCAAAGTAGTGACCTGACCCCAGTGTTAATGTTTGCATGTATCTGCATGATTAAAGAACTATACAAATGAACTACCTCTGTTGAATATATTCCGTGTGTATATCGGAGGGAGTTGGTCAACCAATAAAGTCACTAACGACCTATTTTGATAATTCACTCACTCTGCTGCAAGAACAGTAATCTAGAACCGAATATTACCGAAATAATATCGATGTTCCACTAAATAAGGGGGGGGCAATAAGGCATCAAGAAACGCGTCACAGACAGTGACAATTTTGTGGGAAATCTGACGATGTTGAAGACAAGAAGATAATCAACGTATCCATCGTTGGAACAAAAACTGACAGGCTAATTGTGAGGTCTGTAACAAATCTGTGATTTAGGTAAAATAAGTAATAGACTTATGCCCGAATGTTTATCATGTGCATTACGTAAGATCTGTTTTACGCGTTAGCGCAACAACCTTTCGATTTCATGTTAGAATACTGTCAGTTTTCATATCTTCCCAAACAGTTCAATCAATTATGTGAGTAGAAATTTTACCCAAAGTTTAGAACGGCCACAGGATGATAGCTTGAGCTACATGATTTGCAATGCATAAAAAATCAGTCTTTTCTCACATCGACTTTCAGTTAAAAAGCAGCCAACAGTTAAGTAGAATAGGAAAATCTATTGGTCACTTAAAAATACACTCATTCGAACCTAAAAATCAGATGTGCACATTTAAATCTCTAGCCTTCACCTCAATATCTGTGAAACGTAACTATTGTAATCATTCAGTTAGTTAGCTTTCATGATGAAGAATTCCTCAAACAATCAATAAATCAATGCCTGGAAAACTCTAGTAAAAGGTACTACTGACAATTCATATTAAAATTGCTGATACAACTAATACTAAAGAAGAAGTGGTAATCAAACCAATCACTAAACACAAAGTTAACAGCTAAAATCGATAAACTGGTGATACAAGATGAGATCACTAATGTCTTTAGGGATAGACGTAATGGCAACACTTTTGCGATCAATACTATACAAACAAAAGAAGACAATAACGAAGACAAAACAAAAAATGTGCCTACAAAATAAATTACAACTGCAAGGAACACTAGTTTGGATAAATTTGTCGATTTCAGCATTCATTTTAATAAATCAACAAACGCTTAACAATTAGATCATCCAAATCAGAAAACAGTTCGAAAATCTCCTCTACAAGAGCTACAAATCTTCCACATTTTATTACTAAGTAAGAATGTAAATGAGAACAAATGGGCGGTTAACTGACGGAAAAATGCATTTATTGTAATTATTATTTCAATGAAATCCATACAGTAATCAAGCTGAACTTCGAAAATACAAACAAGACATTATTAAATTGTGAAAAAATGAACTGCGAAGGAAGAAATGACGAGAAAAACAAAACAGATTAATAACGTTTAAAAATTGTTATCCCGTATTCTTTCTCTCTATCGTTGATTCCTATGGCATTATAATGGAGACTTGCTAAAGCTAACACGAATATGCATATTCTCCTCGATAGGATAATTATGCATAGCCTAAAATACAAAGAAAAAGAAGAAAAAAATTACTTTTCAGAAAACTTGCTCCCTACTCTTTTTTATTTAATTTTATAATTAATATCGTCCTAAAAATCATACTTTTTCCATCTAACTCTTCACGGATTGGTCTCTTACCATGTAACTCACCGAGTGGCTTAGAAAATGATGAAACCACTGACAATATGCAATCTCCTGAACGTCTTGAGAAACAATCTAAACAGGATTGGGACGGCATTTTACCCCTCTCTGAATGAAAAGATGCTACTTCGAGATAGGTTCGTATCATAGTGAGGAGCAAAGTAGTTGAGTGGACTAACCATTTCAGTTATCTTGGAATTTTCAAATGAAGTGATCAGGATAAGCACTACATTTCTACGATCTTAAGTTCCATTGTTCTCGCATATATACTTTTTTGTGCTTACTTGTGTTCTTATATTAAGCTTGTTAATTTGACCACGTCGTACTAATGTGTTATGAGAACTTAGGCTAACAGATACTAATAGGCTCTATGTTGTTTATAGTAAATGTAACACGATAGGCTTACCTAACATAACGTAACCCAACCTCAGTTAATAGACTATTAATTTTCTAACAAATAATAAACAAATAAAATGCACATAACTTACATAATATTACACGAGTGAGTATGGCCACATAACTACTATACCATTATAACCAAAGTACATCACTTACAACAAATATGGTTTAGGTTCGAATCCCATTTTACCAATTTCAATTCTGGTGGTTTAGTTATATTCTTAGTCATCAAATAACTAAAATGTACCTCCACGATGAGTGCATACATAATTGCTTGGTAAATAAGTTATGTTCAGTTAATACGATGATATTAAAATAAGATGATTAGCAAAAAAATATGAACGAGGTAAAATAATGAGGAATAAATATTGGGTGTATATTTAGAAAAAACAGAATGTAAATGTATGACAATACTGGAACTTGAGATCAAGAGGAAGATGAAGAGTAAATGCATTTGTGCAACTGTAACGACTAATTGCTAAGTCATTAAACCACTGGTCATTATTAAGATGTAGATCTCGATCACAGTCTGCCCGACAACCAATGAACTGGGCATACCGTAATATATATCAAAATCACTGGAGTCGGTGAAGATTTATAGACTGATTAAGAGATTTGCTATCTTCACATAACATCAACATTTATCATGCGATAGTTTTACGATTTACAAGTTAATCACCAATTTGCCATTTTTGTACAGTACACCTAGTTTCAGGATTGCTATGATACGCGAGATGATTTGATAGCACTTGCGATTAAAATGCTGTAGTATAACATTCATCAACTTATCATTACTACTATTATTATTATTATAGATGATGACACACACAAAAATTACTACCGTTATAAAAGGAATTCAATGTGATTCTCATTATAACCAAATATCACTCGAACATCTGAGGGGATGCACGGAATTGAATGGACAAGTAGGATGCAACTCGATGATTTGGACTTCACGGATGATCTAGCTCTCTGAGCACATACACACCAACAGATGCAAGCAAAGACAACCAGTGTAGAAGCAACTTCAGCATCAGTAGGCTTGAACATACATAAGGGAAAGAGCAAGATTCTTAAATACAACACAGAGAACATCAACCCAATTGAACTTGATGGAGAAACTCTGGAAGTGAATACTTTCACATATCTGGGGAGCATCATCGATGAACAAGGAGGGTCCGATGCAGATGTAAAGACAAGGATTGGCAAAGCTAGGGCAGCATTCCAACAGTCGAAAAACATATGGAACTCAAAACAAATATCAACTAACCTCAAAGTCAGACTCTTCAATTCGAATGTGAAGACAGTCCTGCTGTATGGAGCTGAAACGTAGAGGACTACTGCGAACATCATCAGAAGGGTACAAGTAATCATAAACAACTGTCTACGCAAGATACTGAATGTCCGTTGGCCGGAAATCATCAGCAACAGCTTACTATGGGAGAGGACAAACCAACTTCCAGCCGAAGAGGAAATTAGGAAAAGACGTTGGAAATGGATGGGACATACATTACGGAAACCATCAGACTGCATCACGAGACAAGCATTAACATGGAATCCTGTTGGGAAACGGAAAAGAGGAAGGCCATAGAACACACTGCGTCGAGAATTGGAAGCAGACATTAAAAGGATGAACAGCAACTGGAAAATATTGGAAAGGATTGCTCAGGACAGAGTTAAATGGAGAATCCTGGTGGGCGGCCTATGCTCCTCAGCGAGGAGTAACGGGCATAAGTAAGTAACGTAATGATCTGTTCTATCAAAGAAAACTCTTGACAAATCTAGAAGAAGGCATTGGTCGATGATCGTGGGATGGACATGTCTGAAGGAATGTTACTAAACCTTGTACAAATATTTTATATATTATTGGCTATTACAATTATATATAAGTAGTGCCTGACTCGCCTGGTTCTTAGTCGTTCAATTGGTTTACCGTGCCTGAGAAGTATGAGAGAAGATTGGGTTTGACAATTAGGTATCGGGTTCCATGTACAGCAGATTACAATAGAATCGGCCAATAAGCCTTCTTAATAATTTTTTAACGTATGAGACAAGTGTTGCATTAGTTTATGCAAATGTACGATGAACACTTGTTCTGAATAAGCAATCGTTATGTAGAAAGATTTTATGATTTATAATCATGAAGTGATTATAGATTGTTAAAATCAATGAATGTTGATCGAGAGATCATATGCAATGATTATGGTTTAGCCCAAGTGACCGAAAGACCAGCGCCGAAAGTGAATTGATATCAGAGACAAGCATACTAGTAGGGCTGATGGGTTATAATAATCTAATAAAAAATGATTAAACGTTGAGTAGATGACTTGTTACCCAGTAAGTTAAAGACGACTGTTAGACATATTTTTTGCAGATCATATGGATAATATAAAATACAAAGTAGGATGTTCAACTACAAATGTAATGAGAAACAATATATTGACAAACATTCTACAACAGATAGAAAGTTAAAAATCAGTATGAAATAAAATGACTTACAATCAGTGCTGAAACTGCTTCGTCCAAATTTGCAAATTCCATTAAAGCCATTTTCTTTTCAGCTCTAGAAATTACACAGAAGTCAACATTACATTAGTAAATTGATTGTTCCTCAGTTCATGAACAACAGGATTGAAGTAAATGAGATTTACATTATAATAGGAAGATGGATTCGCAAGCTCTATGAAAGAGTTGGTAAGTAACTTACAGAAGAATAACTGGTGTGGATGCCAGATCCCCCAAAATAACTTGTTTTTTTGTAATTCATTAGTAAAAATGTAAGTTCATTGTTTTATTTGTCAACAATGTCCATGGTGATTATTTCTCGTCTTCCCTGCTTACATGTATGTTTATTTATACCCTACCTGATTTTTGCAGCCTTATTTCCAAGATCATTTTTACTGTATTTATAAACTAGAGCTGTGTGCGTGTTCTCTAATTTCGCCAGCTTACTTGTGGAATTATCATCATCATCATCAGCAACGTAGAACCGGGCACAAACGCCTGTAGGTTCAAGTTGCCATACCACACTAGCACTACGAGATTATTGAGGTAACGTATAGACAGAATACAAGAGAGAAGAGTAAGTAAAGATGTCCAGAAAATAACAATAGAATTCCAGATCTAGATGAGGTTAAAGAGTGAATACACTTGCGCCACTGTGACCGATTCTGAGCCACATCGCCTAGTGTCCCCAGCCATTTATTGCGATCGTCACGCGGACCCCAACCAGGTAATCTACCAACATGGCTTAAACCAACAATCAAAGATTTCATGCACTAATGCCATGTTTTGGTTTGGTCTCCCCTACCCTTCTTCCATCCTACTTCAACCCTATCCACCATCGTGAGACGAGGCAGGCCGTGATCGGGCACGTGCAACACACGTCCCAACCATCTCAGTCGATGAGGGTTAATGACCTCTTCGACTGATTTACCGTGTTTCCCAAGAACCTTTTGTCTAACCTCACTATTACTAATTCGGCTATTCCATGATATACGAGCGATGTTACGAAGATTCCTATGGTCAAATATCTGGAGTCGACGCATATCCTGGGTTTTCATGGCCCACGTTTCGCAGCCATATGTTAAAACGGCGCGGACTACTGCGCAGTACACCAGGCCTTTCATTGAGACACGGATATCTCGTCTGCACCACAAGTGGCGTAAATTGGCAAATGTCAATCGGGCTTTCTGAATCCGCGCTGAGATTTTTTCAGACACCGACCCACCAGGGGTGATGAGACTTTCAAGACAACTGAAGTGGTCAACGCATTCAATAACTTCACTCCCTATAACTAATTTAGGAGAAGCAGGCCAGTCCTGGAGTAACGTTTTGCATTTAGGAGGAGAGAAGCGCATCCCAAATATGTCTGCATTGATACTCAAGGTATTCATGAGACCCTGAATGCTGTGCGCGTCTTCACCAAATATGACTAAATCATCTGCATATTCTAAGTCGACAAGAGAACCTCCTGGAAGGAGATTAATTCCTGAAGAGTTAAAAGAAGTGGGTGAGATTTCTAAGAGTACATCTATGATGAAATTAAATAAAAAAAAGGATAAGGGGCAACCCTGACGGACTCCACTTGAGGATGAAATTTCTTGTGACGATTCGCCATATGCTCTGACTCGACCAGTGGTGACCGAGTAGAGGGCCTTTATATGGTTAATGTACTTTTGAGGTAAGCCTTTTAATGACAAACATTGCCACAAGACTTCATGGTCTATAGAGTCGAACGCTGCTTTCAAGTCAAGAAATACAATTATAGTTGGACGTTGGTACATATGTCTGTGTTCAAGCATCTGGCGCAGGGTGAATATGTGATCAATGCAACCTCATCCAGGTCTGAAACCAGCCTGGTTTTCTCGAGTATGCTGTTCCCTAGTGTTATTTAAACGTCGGATGATTATAGAGGCTAATATTTTAGATACTATATTAGTCAAACTGATTCCTCTGTGGTTATCACAAGAGGATTTCTGTCCCTTTTTGTAGATTGGAACGATCAGCGATCGAGACCAATCAGATGGGATGGTGTTTAGTTCCCAGACTTTGGCTAATATATCAGTCAACCTGCACGCTAAAACTAGACCACCATCCTTAAAGATATCGGTAGACAACATATCAGGTCCTGCTGCTTTCCCTCGTTTCAATTTACTTATGGAATTTTCAACCTCACTGAGAGTTGGGGGGCCTGTGTCAATTTTCCATTCTGGGTAGCTTATAGATTGTGGGTAAGCTAAGAGTGGCTGGGGGCCAGTTGAACTGTTCCTAAAAGTGTTCTGCCCACCGTTCTAATCTTATAGATTGAAAGTAAATCATCGACCCATCTTTTTTAGAGATAATTTCACTAACTGCCGATTTCTTGATACCGGTGTCCTTAATAAGTCGGAACAGCTGTCTATTGCCCGCTGCCACCAAAGCTTCTATCGCTTTTGCTTTTGTTGCCCACCACTGTTCACGGTCCTTACGCAGACTCTTTGTCAGTCTACGTTTCAGTTGTCGTCGCTCTTCATCATACTCCGAGCCTACTGGAATGAGTTTTCGAGCCTCCATCAGTTCACTAGAAGTTCAAGAGATTCTAATGTTTTAGCTAAGGCAGCTTGTTGACCGATTTGACACAGCGTACGCACATTAAAAGCTGAAACATGAAGTTTAGAGCGTGGCTTAAGGACTCACTTGAGGATGAAATTTCTTGTGACGATTCGCCATATGCTCTGACTCGACCAGTGGTGACCGAGTAGAGGGCCTTTATATGGTTAATGTACTTTTGAGGTAAGCCTTTTAATGACAAACATTGCCACAAGACTTCATGGTCTATAGAGTCGAACGCTGCTTTCAAGTCAAGAAATACAATTATAGTTGGACGTTGGTACATATGTCTGTGTTCAAGCATCTGGCGCAGGGTGAATATGTGATCAATGCAACCTCATCCAGGTCTGAAACCAGCCTGGTTTTCTCGAGTATGCTGTTCCCTAGTGTTATTTAAACGTCGGATGATTATAGAGGCTAATATTTTAGATACTATATTAGTCAAACTGATTCCTCTGTGGTTATCACAAGAGGATTTCTGTCCCTTTTTGTAGATTGGAACGATCAGCGATCGAGACCAATCAGATGGGATGGTGTTTAGTTCCCAGACTTTGGCTAATATATCAGTCAACCTGCACGCTAAAACTAGACCACCATCCTTAAAGATATCGGTAGACAACATATCAGGTCCTGCTGCTTTCCCTCGTTTCAATTTACTTATGGAATTTTCAACCTCACTGAGAGTTGGGGGGCCTGTGTCAATTTTCCATTCTGGGTAGCTTATAGATTGTGGGTAAGCTAAGAGTGGCTGGGGGCCAGTTGAACTGTTCCTAAAAGTGTTCTGCCCACCGTTCTAATCTTATAGATTGAAAGTAAATCATCGACCCATCTTTTTTAGAGATAATTTCACTAACTGCCGATTTCTTGATACCGGTGTCCTTAATAAGTCGGAACAGCTGTCTATTGCCCGCTGCCACCAAAGCTTCTATCGCTTTTGCTTTTGTTGCCCACCACTGTTCACGGTCCTTACGCAGACTCTTTGTCAGTCTACGTTTCAGTTGTCGTCGCTCTTCATCATACTCCGAGCCTACTGGAATGAGTTTTCGAGCCTCCATCAGTTCACTAGAAGTTCTAGAGATACAATGGTCTTTCATTGGATTGGGGTTAGATGTAGATAACGCTGCTGCGTTTACATCTACTTTAAAATCATTCCAAGTTACTTCGGGATGAACCTGTTGGTCGTGGGCGACTAAATGCTTGGCCAAACCATTCATAAATGCAATCTTAGCATTCTCACTCTCAAAGTGATATCTAAAGGGTTTGCCCGATGTAACCTTTCTGCGACCAGCAAAACGCATAGAGATACATGCTCTCACTAGGGCGTGGTCAGAATCTAGACACGTGCCCCAGAAAGAGCGGCAGTCCTCTTTACAGCCTCTCCAACGGTAGCTGATGCCGATGTGATCAATTTGTGTCCATCGTTGTGTAGATGTTGGTGGTCGCCAGGTTAAACAATGTCTCTCCTTATGCTTAAAGTTTGTGCTAGCTAAGAATAAACGGTAGTCTGAACATAACTGCAAAAGACGATCTCCGTTGTCTGTTCGCTGGGCTCAGATGCCGAGTAACCCACCTAAGTGCTTTTCAGCCTGATTTGGTCTACCTACTTGGGCATTAAAATCTCCTGCTATAATTACTATGTCTGAGTGCTTAGCTTTCTAAAGGAGGCTAGAGAACTTCATATAGAACTCGCCTTTCACTCTATTTGTGTTGCAGTCAGTGGGGGCATAAGCAGAGACGACAAAAAGGCATCGGCGTGTGTCCCTATCTTTTAGACTTCGTACTGTACCATTTAGACGGACAGCACATAGACGACTGTCTACAGGGATCCAATCGAGAAGTGCCTGTTCTGCCCGTAAGCTTAGTGCTATGCATACACCAGCAAGGCCACGTGAGCTTGCTGTAGGGTCTCCAGATAGACGAAGAGTGAAGTGTGCTGTTCCGTTGCATTGATTAGGTGAGGTCAAACGGATGACCATGCTGGGATCCTGTATGCGTGTTTCGGAGACACAGCATACATCAATTGCAAGAGATTCTAATGTTTTAGCTAAGGCAGCTTGTTGACCGATTTGACACAGCGTACGCACATTAAAAGCTGAAACATGAAGTTTAGAGCGTGGCTTCAGGAGACCTGGTATGACATTTCGGGAACTCGGGTAACCAGTACAAATGGCACGCATAGAAAATGTAGTAGAAGAAGTGTTACAAGTAGAGACCAAGGAGGGAGAACGTGTTTGATCATGAACAAGGTGAACTCGAGTGCTATTAGAGGTATGAGGGCGGTTATCACTTCCCGGTTGCCCACACCGTGGGTCATTCTTGAGGAACTTGAAAGAGAAAGAGGATTAGGGGATGTCGCGATGACCTGAGAGTGTGACCGCAGTGCCCAGGGGACAGCTGTTTGAGGTCGGTCAAGTATATTAATTGTTGGTCCGGTTGTCAGAAGGGGGGGCATCGGCCTTATGGCTTCCGAAGGAACTCGGCTTTCACCATGAAGCGTCATATTAGTCCTTCCAATTCCCAGGGCAGAGTTAGAATAGTTATAGAGGTTTTTACTCGCAAGCTGTTTTTTAGCGTGGTAGTTGTTTTACGGGGTGGGGTTGCTAACCCCATGCAAAACCCTCCTCCTTTATCCGGGCTTGGGACCGGCAGTGACCCTGTGGGGGCTCCAGGCGGATAGATAAACTGGACTTCTACCTTCAGATAGGTGAACAGGCTTGCCCAGAAATAGGAACAACCTAGTTCGGTTTCAGTTGAAATTGCTGTTGTATATTGCTTAGTGAATAGCCGGTGTCGAAACTAATAACTCGACCACGAGGGCAGCAGAAATACTGAGAATCGTATGTTTCTGATGACGTAGAACTTCAGTAAACGTGTGGTAAGTATGTGTGCAAAATGCACATGTATAGAGACTTAATAGATAGCGTCTTACCAAATATGTGATCCAATGGTTGAAAATGTTATAAGAAAAACAATTAAGAATCAAAATAAATAATAACTGAAGTAACAAAACATTTTCCCAAAAAAATCAAAACGGAGCAGTGGTTGAGTGCTTAAAATGTCCAACTTTTAGCCTTTCAGTTGCAACCCAACCCCACTTAATTTCGCTTTAGCTCTTAAACTTAGAATACGACTCAAAGCCAAGTGCATGAATAAAAATAAAATAAACAAAACCTTGTGACTAATCTACGTTACGAACAAGAAGAGGGTGATGCATCGAAAATACCTGTAATCAAATACTTCCAGTTTATCCACGTCGTTAGCTATGAGGTCGTGTTGCTGCTTGGTAATGTATACACCCCCTTCGTTAAGAGGTGGAAACTCGCTCACATCACAAACGAGCTTTCTAAATTCATACTGAACTACTATTAGCATACTGAATCAGTGTTTACCTTAACAGTGGTCATAAGTAACTTGGACGCTACTAAAAATCGACTAAGATTCAAAGATCGACAGGGTAGGTTGTATGTACTTAAATAACTTAGACCGACTATTAATAATTTCATGAACTGATACCATGTCTTGGTTTGGTCGCCCTCCAGCCTTCTTTCAACTTACACCTACGTCAGTACACAGCGTATGTCGATGTGTGTATATATATGTGTGTAGACGGGTTATATATAGGGTCCGCGAGATAACTGCCATCAATGTTTGAGGAGTGCGGATGCTATAGCTCCGAATCGATCAGTGGTGCGGAAGCATTCATCCTTTACATCATACGTTTCAGTAGTCCTTTATGCAAACTTTTTAATTTATCTACTTGAACAATATTCTCAATGTTTAACCATTAGCATTACTATTGCTACTTCAATTATTTCGACTCCTATGCTTTTTGATTCACCGAGTTGTGATACGGCAACTTGTAATAATGTGTCAAGAGATATGCTGTTTACAACTCAATTATAATGTACATTATGATATGTATTAGACAATTTTCTGGTAAACAGGGAAGGGTTTTGATAAAAGCAAATTATTCTATGAGATATTTTTAATACCAATTATTATGTATTCTACAAAGTAGTTACTTATTCACAATATAACTTTAAAAGCAAAGAAAGAAACATTTGAGAACAAATCTCACTTGAAAGATTTAATTCCGCAAACTTGACAATCAGTACAATTTTCAAAAACACTTTTCAGGGTATCATCGCTTATCGATTCTGGTAGATTAGTAATATGCAGAACTTTAGATGGAGCACATATATTGAAATGGTTACGTGAATTGGCCCGTCTAAATCGGTGCAATTTATGTCCCGTATAATCACATGTAGTTTTTATTTCATTTTCACCGTCAGGTGTAAGATTTTGAAGGTTAGTTGGTGGCATATTAATAAATAGATTTTTCGATAAAACGCAACGTATTATCTTACCATACAATGAGACACCATTCAAAAAATTTACAGCTGAAACATAATGTAGAGAAATAATTTAGCAATGATTGCCACAATAAAAATGAAAAAGAATTATAAAAATTAAATTTATCCATGGTATCAGGTTGGATGGTAGGTCAGTGGTTAAGGTACTCAGCTTCTAGATACCAAGTCACAGGTCCGAGACCCCCTAATCTACCTCAGTTTGAAAAACCTGGCAGTATCATTATTTCTCCAGCTTGGAGTGTGGCTCGGCGCCAAGTACACGAATCAGTAACTAGTAAGTCAATTAATGAGGATGACTATGATTTGACGAAAAATCAATGTTATATATATATATATATATATATATATATATATATATAAACACCTTGCAGCATGGCTAATCAAGGTACCTTCTAGTTATATTAACCTATTTAATTCAAAGAAGTCATACGCCAGATATCGACCAATTCTTTACGCTAATCTAACGTATTAACAGTTAACGGTAAAGACCGATGAAACTTAGGACTTTTCAAACGGCAGAAATAACGACCATCAGTGTTTGGAGGCCTAAACTTTGTATATACAAGAAATACGACTAAGCATTTCACATATTATATCCAATCCAAAATCCATATTCATCTAAATTATAAGACGGTCTAATTTGGCCAATAAACACAGTTAAGATATAGTGATTTTATGGAGATTGTTTTTAGCTTGTTGATTGTATTCGTCACAGATTGATTTCAGTTAAATATCACTGAAAGTCAGTCAGTCAATAAATAACAACGTAAAACGTGGCATAATATTCCCATGGGTTTAAGCTGTCATACCATATTAGCACGACGAGATCAAATTTACAAGAATACAACAGAATCAAAAATGAAGGATAAAGTAAAGGTGTATGTGAAAGAATAATAGAACTTAGGATTCAGATGTAGACAGAGTGTGAATACACTTGTATCATTGGAAATCGGAGATCATTGGACAGTTATTTTCTCTTAGAATGAGGCTCCTTAGTAGAGCCTACCTACGACCCAATTAAGAATCGAGAATTCTGATCATATGGCGAATGCCTAACTATTACTGCTGTAGAGTAGGGATTCAGTAGTAGGATCCTTAATTCACCAATTTGTGATACAGTGATAATTATCCAATGTCACTGGCGATAGCTAACTCGCTCCTGGTTTGTTTTGGACCCCAACAGTTACAACAAGTCAACAGTCACTAAGATGAAAAAGATATCCAGTACTCCCTGACTTGACATTTTTCCGGAGAACAATTTGTAGCGAATACAAATAAAACATGTACGTATATTTCCTTATTATTAATTTACTATTTTAGTTGTTGTACAAACTCATACAAGCTAAATTCATTTCAGTATCAACAATTTTATTTCTACTAACGATTCCAAGTTCATATGGAATAGTTTTAAATAATGCATGACAACTAGATAGATTTGTTAAAGCTAACTTATACGTAAGTGAAAATCTCGTAAAATTAGTTATGGAATACATGAATGCTTATTTTCTTAAGTAATGCAGATTTCATCAAAATGTAATCCAGAAATTCACTTGTAAACCAGTAATATATATATGAACCCATTTAGTTATTTATTTCAGTACTTTATTATTTTATTTCAAGTTCACTCACTAAGCACAGATTCATATATCTGGTTCTGAGTTATACCCAAAGTGTGGTCAGTGATACTATTCGAATGTATAAACCGAAGTAGAGCGTGGCTGGAACTTGAGACTTGGTAGGGAAAAGTTGAAAGTATTAACAATTAAACCACCGCTACGTAGATTTCTGCAACCGGCTTTAAATTCTATCTGGTTTAGTGAAGGCTATTGAGGCCACTTTGCTGTTCACACGGAACTAAATGGATTAGGATTCGGACCTACAACACAGTAGTTGGAACCAGAGTAGATTTTTAAATCACTGACTTGTAGCACCACTGATTTTTGTAAATAATCAATGAGGACCAAAATTTGGAAGGACAAGATTGATATATGTACTGCGATGGAACCTACTTTATTCAAAATGATTGAAACTATTCCCATAGGACATTATTCACTCAGAATTACTTATTAGCTCCATGAGATACTATAAAATGCTGGTGTTCGTCTTATTGTATTGAGAAAGTGACTTTTTTAAAAACATCAATGAGTTCCTTTACTTTGAAACCAGTATAATACATCATAACTTCAATGACCATGTAGTACGATGTTTTGAGGTGTACAGATGGCAATCACTGGGTCGCATGGTCGATTCCTATTACAGTTTTGGTAGGAGAGTAGTATTATTACCCCTCATATACATACAGTATGGTTTAAACCCAGGTACATAAGTTTGAAATTGGTAGGTGAAATATATTACTTCCCTCGTACGGTCGTCAGCCCTACTACAAATGAAACGGAAAGAAATTTCTAATTAAAAGATACTTAAGAAAAATATTAATAATAGTGTAAGTAATAAATGTCAGAAAATTAGATAATTCACCTCGAAGAGCTTGTGCAGAATCCGTGAATTGAACCAAAGCAGTGCTTCTTTTATTGTGAAGAATTTTTACACGTAGTACATCCCCGTAAACACCTTGTCATACAATTCAAAGTGACATACAAAGCCAAACGAAATAAAAAGTAGTAAAACGTTAAACTAGTAAGTAGAAAAATGGATACATTGCATGTAACGAAACTTGAGGACGTGTAGAAATATCAAACATGCATAATGATTTTCACTTTACAATTAAACAGAGCTGAAATAAGTATATTTTGTATTATGGCGATGAAATAGTAATACATCCCAAACAATTCGAGTACTGCTTTTTTAAATAGCAGATACTGAATTATAACTGTAATACGCTCGACCTGGTTTGAAAAATTCCTTACGATAGACTCAATCTTGACAAGCTGCTATGTTTGTTTTAGTAATTATAAAAAATATTAATGTAACGAAACAAACTAGCAATAAAATCTGTAGGTGCTGAGGTTATCCGCAACGCTCTAAATATTCATTAAATGCTATACACAGGAGCGACTGCCCACTTTAGCTATTGGCAAAGTACAATACTGAGGATTGGACTTTAATCCCTAAGTTTCGCTGTATTTGTCTTTTATATATAGCATGTCAGGTTGCGCTACGCTGCGCATGTTACTTGCAGACAACTTCAATCATCTGAAATGAAAACACAAACATAACAGACATACTAAATGAACAAACAAATGAACTGACCAATGAAACCGGATGCAACAAGCGTCGAGAGTAACCTCAGCTCAATTTATTTTCGGTTAAAAAATTGACCTCCGATAAGGCCAACACACAAACAAACAGACATATGGAGTAGGATAATCTTACCAAAAAGTATGAACAGTGTATCCGGATTGACTTTCTTTATATTGTAGGATAAGTAATAAATATAGATGATAATGCCACCATGCACAGATAGAGAGATTTTGAAGGATAGCCATAGAAGATGAGGATCAATTTAAAGTGAGATATACATAAAGATATGAGGAGGGAAACAGAGACAAAGGTAGACAGTGGTTATATATATACATATATATTTTTACATAGAGAGTTAGTGAGAGCAGGGGAAAGTTATATGATGTAAAGAATAACAGTTTGTATTTTAGTGCTTATCACTTGACTTTTACTGCTTTATTTGTGCGCTATGTGAGGTTATTTTAAAAACTAAATGATGTGTCACTATTCAAAAAATATGTCAATCTGGGCATCTTCACTCTTCTTTCAGAGAAATAATACAGCAGGTTCAGAATAATAGAACGGAGATATTTGTAAAAAAAATGTCGCACATATAGATCTCATTGAGAAGTCATTGAACAAGATATAACAGGTACAGGTCAAAGTATTGAGCTAGTAACAACGATAAAACAGTTAGTGACCTTGACAAATTGAGATGATGCGCTGTATTTGCGCAAAACATTTCGAATAATACTCTGATTACACAAACTTGTTAGGACACTTAAATCTGACAAATGTAGGTAAAATCATACAAAGATAATAAACAGCAACCATTTAAATCACATTCTACTTAACACAGCTGATTAATATTAAGAGAATGGGTTTAATTCAAGTACAAACTGCTTTTAAGTACATAAACGTTTGCAATTTTCGTAAGACTACGGTTTTAACAAACCTTAGTATACATAAGCTTCGAAGCACTCTTATACAACACTGTAAATGATAATTAAAATATAATTTTGGTCAATGAAGTCGGAAACGTGCGTTTCGTTTTAGCAGCCTCGTCAGCGGAATGTACGTGCATCCCAGCGTTGATGCTTATACTGGGACTCGAAATCAGTCCATTTATTTGAAACGCTACGGCGTAATCTACTAAGCTAGCGAGTTAAGATGGGTCATAAAACATACAGAAAATTAGCTTTGTAACATCATGTAGGAGCGCTTTAAAGTGTATACTAAGGTTTGTTAAAACCGTAGTCTTACGAAAATTGAAACCCTTTATATGCTCAAAAACAGTTTGTACTTGTATTAAACCCAACCACTTAATATTAACCAACTGTACAGAAAAGTGTGATTCACATTGTTACTCTTTATTTTCTTTATTTCTTTATCTGAAATGTTATGCACAAATACATCACATTATCTTTAATGAGTTTCCTCTTCTCATTGCATCATCTAAACAACAAAAAGAATAATTTCGAAAAAAACTACTTATCTCAAAGCACATATATATAACAAAGCATGACTTATTAACTTAAGGATTAATAAATTTATAAATTTAAGAGAGATGTCATGATAAAATGCAATAGGTAGGGAAGTATCGAGTGTGAACACCAATAGTAATTAAGGCGAGCACAGTTGCAGAGTAGCAATATTTTTGTTGTTTGGCATTATACAACTCAAATTACTCTTGTTCATAGTCATACAGTACAAAATTACTCTACATAATTCATAGAATAACCAAAACTGGTAGGTGAGCTGGTTTAATCACTCAAAACAACGGAGATTTCAAGTGTATCTGGCATCAAAAACAAAACGAATAACCACTAAATATTGATGTCACGAAGTGATCTGAATCAGACAACCATTGATCACCTGGAAGCGAAGCACTGGACAGCCGTTTCGTCCAAGTATGGGACTCCTTAGCAGTGCACATCCACGACCCCATCGGGGATCGAACGAATTGGCTGAGTTGGAAATATCAACCGTTAGGAGCCGGCTCAGTGGTCCAATCGTAAAGCGTTCGCCGCGGAGCCAGAGGGCCCTGGGTTCGATCCCCGATGAAGTCGTGGATGCGCACTGCTTAGGAGTCCCATACTTGGACGAAACAGCTGTCCAGTGCTTCCAGGTGATCGATGGTTGTCTGATTCAGATCGATTAGCGATATCAAAATTGACAATTAACTATCTTTACAAACCTCCTATTTGTAACCACTAAATAGTTAGAAAAAATCAACTTACTTCTGAAATTTGATACAAAAGCAACCGGTGAAACAGACAGTGAATGACTTGTAAGATGAGGGATTTCTTGAACTGGTAGACTAGGGATTAAAGGCCAAGGTAATGAGTCATGATGATTTTTACTTTCAGATATTAGAGTAGTAAGACCAGACAGAGTTGCTGCTTGTGTTCTTAACACACCCCCTTGTGTACCAGATATAGTAGTAGCTGCCTTCACTACAAAGAATAAACAGAGTTAAGAGAAGCTATAATTATTGATATATACGGTTTGGGAGCCGTGGCTAGTTAGTAGGTGGTTAGATAGATAGATAGATAGTGCAGAACAGAACACTGTAACATATATTTTTAATCCCCTGTTTCGTGTGACTAATTTCAATGTATCTGTTGCGAGAAATTATCGTCTACTTAATGCCAACATGGTGTCTCATACTCCTTATCTGGTTTTTGCTGAGCAATCGGGTTATTGTGTCTGGCGTCACGCGTATTTAGTAATACGTGCCGGCTTACCAAGTTCCCACAGACGCCATTTACCGTATGCATTAGAAAAATATCTATTGTAACAAGAAACAGACCATTCACGAATATACAAGAGTTACTTTTAAACTGAACAAGAGTGATATGATTTAAGCGTATAGTCAGTTACCTTAAACAATAAGATCTAATCTTATAAATGATTAATTCTAACTGTGAGCGTCTAAGCTAATAGTAAGTCCATACATGATATGGTGGTAAGGACTAGGTCAAGCAATCAACTCAATTCAATGAAGTGAATATCTTAACAAAACTGATATTTTCCAATCACATCAGTTCCAATACTAGATATTTTTCTAGAATATGGCTACAATCTAGTTAGTCACAAACAATGTAGAGCGTGGAACATGTCTGTGTTAGCTCAAGTTCCCAAACCACATTGCTATGACAGGATCAAATTACCAAGATGAATATCAAAATACAATTCAACAAGTAGGTATGAAAAAATATTAGCTTAGAATCTAGACGAAGATAAATAGTGAATGCATCTGTACCATTTTGATCGATTTTGAATCGTGTCATCTAATATCCTCTACCCCACAACCACTGATCGTGGTTATCACTCAAACTTCAACCAGATAGCCTGCATCTACCAAAATGGTTCAGAATAACAGTCACTGACTCCATGGACTAATGACATATTTTGGTTAAGCTGACGCTAATTTTTTTCTTCGAATATTCCTACACCAGCCAGTATCGTAGGTCAATGTAGGAGGTAGACGGGTAACCAGAAATAATAGCAGGTATTTCCTCTACAACACAAAACGGTGATGTTAAAAAATAAAACATACATAATGGTTTGATAAGCCGATTAGCCAAAACACTTAAAAATGTTGGATCCATAGTGGATAACTTCTCTTCACTAAGATCATCAAAATCGCTTTTGATGGACTTATGAAAGGTTTGCAAATTATTGGCTCCATTTACACCCAGTGGTTGGTTGTTATATGACCCATCTGATTCATCCCATGGATTTTGCGTGAAATCTCTGCTATTATTATCTTCTTGACGAATTTCTAAAGTGGATTGCCTTGAGAATTCAGTACGAAGAGTGTTAAAATTACACTCCATAGGAAATAGAGGTACACCATTCATTAGCTGATATATATTGAAAAAAACAAAATACTTAGCATTAAGTTGAAGGGTCAATTAGAAGTAATCCAGTAAACAGAATGTTAATCAATATGGGGAGAACGGTTATACAAAAAAATGAAACACATGCTACATGTTAAATGTTCATTAGCGTCATGTTCAGTAACGTCATAAAACTTTTAGCTACTAAGTCATTAGTTTAAACCCTGTTTCACCTGTTTCATTTTGGCCAATAATGTATAACTTCTCACACACTAGGAATGTAGCTCGAAGAGCAGTATAAGGATTTGTATCCAGTAAATGAGTTAAAAAGCTTTTCATTAAAAAAATACTCCAGGAAAATATTCGTGTTGGGCTATCCATTTATCATTACTATACACAGTTACCCAAATGGATTTAACGGATGCGGTATAATTGAGCATGTACCAAACAATCATTCTATTAGTTTTCTCATTTTTCGTACCTGTGAATACTGTCATTTGTCTAAGTAGTATGAAATTGTAACGTTCTACTTTGCTTAGTACTACAGCCTTAATTTAGAGTTTATAGGGGTTAAACTACAACGTTTTACTTTTAATTTTTAACTTACACCATGGATCGGTTTTAGCTAAATAACCACTGAAGACTAGAAAATTGTTCTGACCTAGCATGAAACACCTAAGGAGTATGCACTCATGACTCAACCACGAATCAAAACTGCACTTACAGAAACCATAACGAGCAACTGACCTTCAGGACATAGAAATGGTTCACATTTCTAACTGAATTCGTGATACTAATATCGTAATATAACATAAATATGTATATTTAGTTAAATATTTTACAATCGGTGAGACTTAGAGTATTAACGCATGCTAAACAAAATATAAGTACTTCCTCACAAAAAAATATTTAACGCATAGTAACTATAATGTACAGCGACTTTCTTACCAATTTAGCAACATGAGCTGATAAAGAATTGCTAAATTCTAAAAATGCATGACGCGAGTCGTTCTTTTTGAATGATACTATACGCAGAATTCGTCCGAACGGTTTAAAAGCCTATAAGTATCAAAAATGATAAAATATATCGCACTTGTTGATAAATTCAAGTAAATAATTAACTGGTTAGGACAGAATAATAAAACCAAAAAAGTGTAAAACAAGAGAAAGAAATCCCAACAACGATTTAGAATAAAAAGAATAGTCAACCATCTGTAGGTTTACAGTTGTAATGAATGAACCAATCAAATAACTAATCACAGCATGCAAAGCATACGGGTTTGGAAGTGACTACAGTGATGGACTCAACATTTCGTGTAGAATATATCCAAAAAATTTGGCTTATGCGAAATTTCTTTTGTATTTATGAGAAATGTTGCAGGTAGAATTTACCATGTTGGAACTCAAGACATAATGAGGAAAAAAGTGAATGAGGCTGAATCATTGTGACGAAATCTGAGTAGTCACCAAACAAAAAGTGTAGTGATTGTATGAACTCCAGTCAAATATTCTGTCCTTAACAACGCGGCTCAATCCAACAGTCAATAATTACCAGAACCGTATATCGAATTAAGACGTAGTTGGATACATGTTCCAGTGACCTTAGTCAATAAAAACTGGCACTCTCGTCAACTGATCAATGAACTGTGTCTAGCCTAAGGGTTGTCCACTTTATTGTTCTATTATATGTGAGTAATGCTTCAAACACATTCAAGATCAAATATTACTGTCTTCTACTTCAATAGATCGTCTTTTATTACAAGAGAGTAATACAAAGCTGATACTTTGTAGTATACTCTCCCCACCCCTGCTTGGTAATTAGACGTAACAACACATTAAAGCACAATATGCGGAAAAGTCAGGTATAAGCTTAAGTAGAGACTACGTGATCATTCTCAATTTAAATAAACTAAACAGGTCATACAGAAACAAAAAGAACAGACAAAAATAAAGATACGTTAATTTAAAACTTCTTATTAAACATTTAATAACATTCTAAAGTTTAAACGATGAGAAAGAGCTTAAAATAAAAATAAGTTACATGTGGGTTACAGATGTAAAGGAAAAAATTTAAGGAGTGAAACAGAACATACCATAAAAAACGGAAGATAACCAATTTCCATAGGATTGTATGACTTTTCAACATGAATGTGCAGCACAGTTTTAGGGGAATCTTCATTTTCACATCGAAATGTTACAAACTGTTTGTTAGCTTCCTCAATAGCAGATAAAGTTGCACTGTTAGTAGTTGCGTTAGTGAGTGAAGAGTATTTGCTAAATTGCATTCCTATGGGATATTTACCGCGCAGATTCGGAGTACATACCGTCATATAGTAACCAAACATTGATTCTGCTGATTCTAAAGTATCCATTTCAACTAAAGCCTGTAAGAACAAGAACAAAAGTTTATAGAATTAAACTGCAGCTCAAGTATTCACATTATAAAGAGGAAAATACTGTAGAGTTCGATTGATGGAATAACACATTCTTATTCTTACAGTAACAACACATGACGTGACATGGATCAGTCCACGTTGCTACACCATATCAGTAGAAAACGCACACCATAGTAGTAGGGATAGTACTAACATCAATGATAGTAAAAAGAAAGATAAAATAACTCTAAAGCTCAGGATCTAAGGAAAAATAAAGGGCAAATGTGCTAGATCATTGTGACTTATTCTGAACGAACCAGTGGTACCAACAATCAAACAGACCCCAAGTGGGTGATGTAAACTTATCAGCTTGGCTTATATCAACAGTCAACTTCATGGACTGATATCACGTAATGGTTTGGTTGCCACCACATTAACAGGTATGCATGCATGCATGCATGCATGTATGATCAACACAGAACCTGGCACATGTGTATCAGTCCAAGTTACCATACCTCTAAAGCACAGAAAGATTAACATCACACAGTACGAATAAAAGTTACTTCAGCGATAATAACAATAAAAACGAAGAGTGAACATATAGAATGTGGTCCAATGGGAAAAGAGACGGAGTGTAGAAAGAAAGTTATGAAATAATTTTAAGCTCATGATTAAAGGGAGAACAATGAATGGATGTATCTGCGTCACTGTGACCAATTCTGAGCCATGTCACCCAACGCTTCCAGCCATTAGTTATGATATTCTCGAGGACCCAAACCAGGTAGTCTGAAGCTACTGACACGACTCAAACTAGCAGTCAGTGACTTCATGGATTGATGCCATGTTTTCGTTTGAATACACCTAACACACTTTCATTCTGCTCATATATTAGCCAATATCACGCGTCGAGGCAAACGGTGGTTGGGCATACTTAACACATGTCCCAACCACCTCAGTCGATGAACATTCACAACCTCATCGATCGATTTACCACATTTGCCTAACACCCGTCGTCTAACTTCGTTATTACTTACTCGGTGATCCCAGTTAACGCGAGCGATGTTTCGTAGACATCGATGGTCAAAAACTAATAACCTTCGAGTGTCATCTACCCTTAATGGCCACGACTCACACCCATACAGTAAGACAGAGCGAACTATTGCGCAGTACACTTCCTTTCGTTGAGAGACGAATATCTCGTCTACGCCATAGGTGACGTAAGTTGGCAAAAGCCAAACGAGCTTTTTGAATTCGTACTGGGATTTCGTCGGAGACCAACTCATTAAGGCTAATCAGACTTCCAAGATAAGTGAAGTGGTCGACGTGCTCAACTACTTCACTCCCTATCTTTAGTTCAGGGGTTGATAAAAACCAGTCCTAGAGCAATAGTTTGCATTTAGAGGGGGAGAAACGCATTCTGAACATGCTTTCATTCGAGCTTATTGCTGTTAAAAGCTTCTGCATCGTATCAGCATCTTCGCCAAACAGGACTCTATCGTCAGCATATTCTAAGTCAATAAGTGGATCTCCTGGTAGGAGATCAATCCCTGAAAAGTCAGACGATGAAAGTGTAACTTCCAACAGTATGTCAACTATGAAATTAAACAAAAATGGGGAAAGTGGGCAGCCTTGACGGACACCACTTGATGTTACAAGTTCAGACGACAGTTCGCCATATGCTCTGACACGACTAATAGTGTTTGAGTAAAGAGCCTTCACAAGATTTATGTACTTTTGGGGTACGCCTTTCAATAAGAGACACTGCCATAGAACTTCTCGGTCTACAGAGTCAAATGCCGATTTCAAGTCAAGAAAAATTACCATTGTCGGGTGCCGAAAAGCATGTTTATGTTCTAGAGCCTGATGAATGGTGAATATCTGGTCCATACAACCCCGACCAGGTCTGAAACCAACCTGGTTTTCTCGTATTTGTAGATCACGAGTTGTAGTTAAACATCTGATAATTATAGAAGCCAGTATTTTAGACAATACACTATTCATTAACAGGACATTTAGAGGTAAAATATTAAAAAAAAGTAAAATCAACACTTGGTTTAAATTTCAACTTTTTCGCTCTAATGATCAGTGAAAGTTTTAAGGAATATCGCTATGATAAATTTAGTAATTTATTCTTATTCTATAAATAATGAAAAATGCATTTGTCTGAAAAAGAAGATTACATTTCGAAAAATCTCGAAGATAACAATAACAGGCAAGCAAGTGGAACTACGTGCAGTGTATTGTGATTAACTCTTGACGAAAATAACTAGTAAATTTGTGAGTAAATTATAGTTTATGAAAACCAATTAATACCTGACAACTTTTTCTAGTTAGTATTATATTAGCGATTGAACCAAACGGTATAGCCAACATTGCAACTTCTGATTCAGATACATCGGGTGGTAAGCCGCGGAAGTGAAGAACACGAGATTCCGGCATAGAATTTGATGATGTGCTATCTAATCTTGC
Source organism: Schistosoma mekongi (assembly GCA_034768735.1). Lineage (NCBI taxonomy): Eukaryota > Metazoa > Platyhelminthes > Trematoda > Strigeidida > Schistosomatidae > Schistosoma > Schistosoma mekongi. Next base: position 63,625,041 of record CM068305.1, read on the forward strand.
CTGTAATATAATGATAAGTTATCGATGCAATTAAACTTCTCATGCTTTAATAAACGTTAGTTTCATTTAATGTTTGAAAATTTCAGAAAATCTATGTGAGGAATGCAACGAAACTAAGATAGTAATAGTTATCAAACTTCTTGAATGGAAATCTTAAGTGAAAAAATAATGATTATCTCAGCTGTAATGTAGGTTAATGACAAACGTGTTTTTTAAACTCATCACTGATATCCCATGTTCAATAGACGATGAGATAGCGTGGTCCTTTTAAGTTAAAAGAACTAGCCCAAAACATATTGCATTTTTCTGTAAGTTTCCTTTATATAGACTTGAGAAATACTTATCATGACAAAATGGGACGAGTGCCAACAATATTGAAGGCAGAACTGTGCGCTGGAGAATTAAAGTAACTAGTAACACTGACAATTTTCTAATCAAGCATGTTAGATCAGTAAACTACTACTCCCCAAACTAAACATAAATAATTAAAAAATGGCATGGCTTACCTTCTTTGATTCGAAACGATTGACATCAACTACAGTGGGGACCTCAGTAAGGACTCTCTGAAAAAATAAGGGAATCGTCGGTATTCATAAATTCGAATTCGATGGTTTAGAATTTCAAAGATAGTTCAATCTAAATTCATCTTTAAATAGAGACCCCGACCAAATTAAATTAGTAAAAGCAATTGAATAATTTGCGTGTATCAGTGAAGTTTGTGCAAACTTTGCAAATATGACTCAGTTCGGTATAAAAAGTCAATATCTGAAGGCATCCCCCCAGTTCCTAGATTTTGCGCAGTGTCAATTTAGACATCAGATCCCAATGTTTTGAAACCCGACCGTGCTGTTACCTTGACGTGGTGATCGGGCTTGCCTATCGGGATGACTCAATCGGGCTATACTGGCTGGAACAATCGTTCCTATAGGTCCTACTATGCCAGGCAAGTCGCTTGAAGAACGGTGAGACCAAAAGCAGCAAATATAAGGTCTGAGGACGAAGTCGTACTGCCGGCTGTACAGAGGTGTGACGGCAGTAATGTATTTTCGGACAACCAGTATAGCAGCGATGCTGCATTCCCACAAAGGAAGGGCGGGGTTAGAAAAGGTCGACCCTAAAAATGCACACCTCACCTTACTCCACAGATTTCCGTCTTCCGCATTATGGCCTCAACAAGTACGGAGCTACAACAACGGAAACCTCTCTCAAAAAGGCCGTGTGTGACCGGCCTCAAACAGTTGTTCCTTGGGCACTGCGGTCACGCTCCCAGGTCTTTCAGACCAACCCTAACCTATCTCGTTTCTCAGGTACATCGAGAACCCTTCCACAGCGTGGGCAACTGGGAAGAGATAACCGCCCTCATACCGTTAACAACACGCAAGATCACCGCCATTTTAATCAAACTCCTTCTTCTATTCCTAATGTTTATCCTGCCCCCACCTTCAAGCAAAAATTCCTATCTTCAACTTCCTCGTGTGCCATCAGTGCTAACGATCCCGGTCCACGAAATAACGTCCCGAGCATATTAAGACCACGCTCCAAACTTCATATTGGTGCATTCAATCTACGAACCCTGTGTCAAATAGGGCAACAAGCCCCCCTAGCTAGGCCATTGATGTATGTTGTGTCTCCGAAACACGCATACAGGATCCTAGCGTGGTCATTCACTTGACCTCACCTAGTCAGAATGAACAACCTTCGCGATACACTCTTCGTTTATCTGGCGATTTAACAGCAACTTCTCGTGGGCTTGCCGGTGTAGGTATTGCGTTAAGTATGAAAGCAGAACAGGCGCTTCTTGAATGGATTCCTGTCGACAGTCGCCTATGTGCCGTCCGACTAAATAGTTCAGTAAGAACTCCGAAAGATAGGGACACACGCCGTTGTTTTTTCGTTGTTTCTGCCTACGCTCCTACCGACTGCAGCCTGGATGAAGTGAAAGATGAATTTTACAGAAACATTTCTGAACTACTTCATATGGCCAAACACTCAGATTTGGTAATCTTGGCTGGTGATTTTAACGCCCAAATAGGTAGCTTGAACCAATCTGAAAGACATTTAGGTGGATGCTTCAGTATTCCAGCTCAGAGAACGAATAACGACGACCGTCTGCTGCAACTTTGCTCAAATAATCGGTTATTTCTAGCCAACACGAACTTTAAGCATAAGGAGCGACATCGTGTAACATAGCGACCACCTGGCCCTACTCAACAGTGGACTCAAATAGACCATATCGCGATTAGTCACCGTTGGAGAGGTTCGATAGAAGATTGCCGATCTTTCTGGAGTACATGATTGGATTCCAACTACGCTCTAGTGCAAGCACGCGTTTGCTTGCATCTTACCGGGCGAAGAAAAACTACCACAGGAAAACCTTTTAGAATTCAGTTTAGTAATGAAACAGCCAAGATTGCATTTCAGGAACAACTGAAGAATCACTTAGGCAATTATAAAGATGCGACCCAACTAGATACTGCTTGGTAAGATGTTCAAGCAGCTGTGGCATCTACAATCATATCTATCAAGGACTTAAATCAACATGTCAAGAAAAATAAATGGATCTCAATGGCTTCTGTTGATTTAATAGACTCCCGAAGACTTATCCCATCGGGCTCCGAACACGATGATGAGCGAAGGGTAATCAGGTATAAACTGAAGAAAAGTCTGCGAAACGACCGTGAGCAGTGGTGGGTAACGAAAGCAAAGGAAATGGAAAAGGCAGCAGCGATAGGTAACACTAGGCAACTTTTCAAGTTAATAAAAGAAACCGGGGTTAAAAAATCCAGCGTTAGTGACACGATCTCCGAAAAAGATGGAACGCTTATTAGCTCTCAGTCTAGACGTTTAGAACGATGGGCTGAATACTTCAAGAAACAGTTTAGTTGGCCTTCAGCTACTCTAAAACTTCCCACTATTTCGAGACAGCCAGAATGGAAAGTCGACTTAGGTCCTCCGACTCTTGTTGAAGTCGAAAAAGCTATAGCCAATCTAAGGCGAGGCAAAGCAGCGGGTCCACACGGATTATCCCCAGAGGTCTTTAAGGATAGTGGTCCTACATTGACAACCAGGCTGACTGATATTTTGACTAAGGTTTTGAAGCTTGACATAATCCATCTGACTAGTGTCGATCGTTAGTCGTCCCAGTATGTGAAAAAGGGTCAAAGTCGTACTGCGATATCCATAGAGGAATTAGTTTGACTAATATAGTGTCTAAAATACTAGCTTCTATAATTATCAGATGTTTAACTACAACTCGTGATCTACAAATACGAGAAAACCAGGTTGGTTTCAGACCTGGTCGGGGTTGTATGGACCAGATATTCACCATTCATCAGGCTCTAGAACATAAACATGCTTTTCGGCACCCGACAATGGTAATTTTTCTTGACTTGAAATCGGCATTTGACTCTGTAGACCGAGAAGTTCTATGGCAGTGTCTCTTATTGAAAGGCGTACCCCAAAAGTACATAAATCTTGTGAAGGCTCTTTACTCAAACACTATTAGTCGTGTCAGAGCATATGGCGAACTGTCGTCTGAACTTGTAACATCAAGTGGTGTCCGTCAAGGCTGCCCACTTTCCCCATTTTTGTTTAATTTCATAGTTGACATACTGTTGGAAGTTACACTTTCATCGTCTGACTTTTCAGGGATTGATCTCCTACCAGGAGATCCACTTATTGACTTAGAATATGCTGACGATAGAGTCCTGTTTGGCGAAGATGCTGATACGATGCAGAAGCTTTTAACAGCAATAAGCTCGAATGAAAGCATGTTCGGAATGCGTTTCTCCCCCTCTAAATGCAAACTATTGCTCTAGGACTGGTTTTTATCAACCCCTGAACTAAAGATAGGGAGTGAAGTAGTTGAGCACGTCGACCACTTCACTTATCTTGGAAGTCTGATTAGCCTTAATGAGTTGGTCTCCGACGAAATCCCAGTACGAATTCAAAAAGCTCGTTTGGCTTTTGCCAACTTACGTCACCTATGGCGTAGACGAGATATTCGTCTCTCAACGAAAGGAAGTGTACTGCGCAATAGTTCGCTCTGTCTTACTGTATGGGTGTGAGTCGTGGCCATTAAGGGTAGATGACACTCGAAGGTTATTAGTTTTTGACCATCGATGTCTACGAAACATCGCTCGCGTTAACTGGGATCACCGAGTAAGTAATAACGAAGTTAGACGACGGGTGTTAGGCAAATGTGGTAAATCGATCGATGAGGTTGTGAATGTTCATCGACTGAGGTGGTTGGGACATGTGTTAAGTATGCTCAACCACCGTCTGCCTCGACACGTATTGCTGGCTGATATAGGAATAGGTTGGAAGCAAGAGGCGGCCCAACGAAAACATGGCATTAATCCATGAAGTCACTGACTGCCGGTTTGAGTTGTGTTGGTAGCTGCAAACTACCTGGATGGGGTCCTCGCGATTACCGTAACCAGTGGCTAGAAACACTTAGTGACATGGACCAGAATCGGTCACAATGGCGCAGATGTATTCACTCATTGTCCTCCCTTAAATCATGAGCTTTAAATTATTCCATAGCTTTCTTTATACGCTTCTTGAACCATATTCTATATGTTCACACTCCTTGTTATTATTATTTTATTTTATTAAAGTAACTTCTACTAATGGTGGTGGTGTTAATCTTGCGGTGCCATGGAGGTATGGCAACTTGAACCGATGCACACATGTGCCAGGTTCTATGTTGATTGTACATGCATACATACAATGTTTTGAAAATGAAGAATACTGACGAAATGACAAGTCTGCATAATAATGTGTTTACGCTATCATACAAAAATATAGGGATAACTGTAGGGAACTGGTCAGAATTCTACAACTGTCTGAGTAGAGCACTTTTAAGCAGAAGACTGAACTTAAGATTATCTTTTCATTTATCGGAAGCATGCTTAGTGAGAACAAATTTAAGTAGTAACCCAATAGAATTAATCAAGAGTAAACAAACTGATCTCCGCAAAATGTTTCAATTTTTATTTCAGTTTCGAATACGCTTATCTGACCAATGTATAAGAGAATTTATACTGTTGATAGTCTGGAATGGAGGAGCTAATACAGGGATTGAAGTCAAATTCGCGTTTCAAAAATACGGAATGCTGGTTAGGAAATGTATTTAACTAAATAAACAGGAGAAGTAATCTTAAGACACGGGTCAAAGAAGCTTGTCTATTTTGATTGATCAATGAAACCAAGTTTGTCAGATAAACTGTCAGAAAAAAAGTGAATCGACACCGTAAAAAGAGACGAAGTTACGCACTTTTATCAAAAGCATTTCAAGCAAATTGTAAGCATAAATTTAAGTCGACTGACTAAGATAGAAGTCGATAACTCAGTGACATTTATGTTCTGCCAGGCAACATACTTACAACATATGATAGGTCAGTTTAAAAACGTGAAAAACGAATTATGTCCAGGGGTGTTATATGAACATTTATGTGGGGCGAGGATTGAACTTCGTTCTTACATGCTAACAGACAACAAAGTAAAACCCACAAGACGAAAGATAATGTAACTAGACTGCCACTAAACTATCATTTAGATGAAGCGTTTGGCAAGAACCTAAGGTGGGGTCACCACTGGCTCCTATTCCCAGCCACAGTTGATGAAACAAGAATCTACGTGTATTAACAAACACGAGTCATTGGGGTAGACTGAAGAGGCTTAAAGAGTCGTAAGAAACCTGCGAAATCCCGGTACTGATGAAATGGACGTTTAGCCGCGCCACAAGAAACGTCATCTGCCATTTTCATGAAGCCATGGAAATACAGCTAAAGCTAATTTAGACTTTTCAGTGAACAACAGAAGACGGAACCAATTACTTAATGTCGACCCGTCTAAAATAAAAGGTTTGCTGGCCACTGAAACGTAAGATAACCGTGGTGCAAACCAAACCGTGATCAGAGTCTAGATAAGTGTTTCAAAAGGAATGGCTCTTAAACACAACCACGACACTGGTAACAGAGTGCGATGTGATCGACCAATGTTCAGGCTTGGTTGCGAAAGGGAGACGGTAAGTAGCACATAGGTTAGCTAAAGAAATGGATGACCAAGTCAGAAGTCTTGGAATGAAGGACAGTTGCTTAGATGTCAGATGGAGATCCGATGATTGTAGATCAGATAACGGTGTTAGTTTCCTACGGCATTATGCACACCACGACCTGTTCCTGATAAGTACCAATTTTTGGCCCGGTTAGCGTCGATGTGCCACCTGACATCTGTCCATTGTAGCCCAGGCCTACCGTTACTTTTGGAATATTAATCAAATTATCTTGCCGTCAATGATCCATTTAACAAACACCACAGGTAACGATATACACCCACTATTCTCCACTATTCCATCGAAGCAGTAGAGTCAGGCTTATGTCGACGATATTTTGGGAACAGCACTGGAGGGGGATAGGACATACACTACGCAAACCATCAGACTGCATCACAAGACAAGCATTAACATGGAATCCTGCTGGGAAACGGAAAAGAGGAAGGCCAAAGAACACGCTGCGGCGAGAATTGGAAGCAGACATTAAAAGGATGAGCAGCAACTGGAAACAATTGGAAAGGATTGCTCAGGACAGAGTTAAATGGAGAACACTGGTGAGCGGCCTATGCTCCTCAGCGAGGAGTAACGGGCATAAGTAAGTAAGTAAGTACTGGAGGGGGCGCGCGTTGGTGTGGACTTGGTGAGATATTACCTCGTTGATTATGCAGACGATATTGTCTTAATAAGCGATAACATAAGCCATCTAAATTGCATTTATTTAGTTGGCAATTAGTATATGTAAGTATAGCGTCTATTTTGCACCTCCCAAACTACAAAGAAGTATTTCATGACTGTAGTCACCTTTTTAAGTAAATCGTTGGAAAAAGTCGAAAAGTTTACATGCTTCGGTAGTTGTGAGTGCTGGTGGTGGTGACAGACGAGATCCATCCACGCATAATGAAAGCCAGGTCGACGTTGTCGTGATGCAGATTTGACTGTAAATGATCGGATCAACGATTCAATGGGAGTACTTCTGTGCTGTTTGTAAACTATGACCTTTCTGAGCTAAGATTGCTCGGCGACTTTCTGTGTTAGACCAACGTCGTCGAAGGAAGGGTTGCTAATATTCAGTAAAGGGATAACGATAATAACATTTCAATTCGGCAGTTTGCTCTAGAGCAGTGATGACAATTCTATTGGTGTCATTTTGAAACAATGGTTCCGGTGGCTTGGTCATATTTTAGGGATGTTGTACTAGAAGATTTCATACCGTGGGTAGAAAAGGTGAAAGTGATCAGTTTATTGTATAGTTTCGTGGGATGAAATGCAGCTGTACACTAGTGACTTCAGTCTATCCACCCTGACTTCCCGGTCGGGGTCTTAAAGATAGTACAACTCAGTGGCTTGATGCCTTATAAGATATGACTTAGAATAGAAGCAAGTGGTGATCCTTCAGCAGTTTTCCACTAAGAGTCAGAAGTCCTTAGTTTTATTGCCTACAGAAGTATCTCACGCAATTACCTTGTTTTCTTGCCGAATTTTCCCCTTTGATTATGACCACATTCTGTGTGGCGCATAAATTTCAGTACCCATTCGTATTACATTTTGTGTTATTAAAAACAACAATAATGATAGAAAGATTATCCGCTGGACACGCTTTCTTGAGACTATTCAATTAACGGTAGGAAACATCAGTGACCGCATCCCGTTGCAGTCTGTAGGTGTGTAAGCGAAAATTAGGAAGAGACGTAGAGGAAAATGTAGAAAGCCTGAATACCATATAAAGAAGCAGATGGGTGAGTTGAAGCTTCATTGTGAGAAACAGTAGAAACTGAACGCATCTGCTAAAAATAAGAATGACAAATTCTGCTAGGGACGATAGAAAGGGTACCATGAAGTGTAGATTGCCAGAGTGAAACTCATGCAACAATTGTAATCTATGGTTATAGACGTCACGACAGCTCGAAATTCATTGGGTACACAGCTTTCTCGAGTTTAATGTCACTCCACAATGTCATTAGTATAATGGAAAAACCAGTAAAATGTAAGAGCATGATTGTGTGACTTTGATGTTTTGCTGGGGCGGAGAATATGCGGCTCATCACTAAATCCAACAGCCAAGTGGAGACTCAATATGTGAAATAGTCAACAACACTACGACAAGCAAATAAAAACTGACCCAATTCGTTTAAATGACCACAACTAATCGTCAACATTCGGCCGTAAGATCAGTAATCAGTGCTTACCTCTTAGGAAATAGGTAAATGTATAAGACCCACTGTAACAGGGGTTTTGGAGTGTCATTGTCAAGAGCTTTCAAAAGCCAAAGTAAGCATTGCAGTGTCTCAAAAACATTTGTTGACAAACTACTCTGTGACAAAAGAAATGCAGTACTATGCCTGGGAAAAAAGTAACTACCCAATAAACCAGAAGGTTGGGCCGGACAGCATGTAAAACATTGGGCCACAAGCATGGCTTCCTGACATTTTGCCCAATGTTCTGGCCTAATCCTTACGTTTGACCCAATGTTCCAGTCATTTGGCCCAACCTCAAATTTCACGTTCAGACAGCTTGCCCAATCTTTCGTTCGTTTGGCCCAACGTCGATGTGGCTGGCCCAGCGTTTATATACGAAAAGCTCAATGTGGCCCAATGTTTTGGTTTACTGGGCTTTGTTCATGAACAAAGCCCAATATATGCTGCGTCCAGAAACGATAGTTAAATCAAGACACTACATTCTTACTTTCCAAAGCATCACCAAAAATGTAAAACGGAGCATCAGAACTTGCCTGACTCATTGGATCATGGCGCTTCATAGTTTTAACAGACAGCGCCAAATCCTTTAAAACGAACGAATACTGTTGGAACGCTCAAGGTCAAACAAACCCAAACAGTTGTGTCGGAATAGAAACAGCTTTCACTTTTTGGGCTTCTGTGTCTATAAGCAATGGATCACTAATTCCAACAGGTACAAACCTAACTACATAAAAAAGTATAGATGAAAGAAGTGTTAGTAGGCCGCACAAGGATCTCGTATGAGTCCTTAAGAATAAATCTATCAATTTATCCAAATCGTGGTGTGATGCATTTTTCTTGTTGAAGGTGCAGAAGGGCGAAACCTTAGTATCTGGGGTGTGTGTGGGAACCGTGATATTTAGATATAAATAGTCCTGTGGTCTAAGATATCGATGCTGTGTAAAAGATGTTGTGTGAGTTATTGGAATCAATGAGGGGAGGAAGACTACACTAGTTGTCAACAATACTCAGACACGAGACAAAATTTATCATAGTCTACGCTAGAAGTAAGGTGGTCCATACTGCACTGTACCAGGAATATCAGTTAGAATATGGAAAAGCTGTCGTGTTCCGTTCGGATTTTTGGAAAACAAATAGTCATGCATTTGGATTTCGGCGGGATGTTTCCATGTCCTTTATTAAAAGGTCCAAAATTTACTACTGGCACAATCGTAAGAGCTCCTTAGATGTTTTATGTGAAACGTGCGTTAGCTGTGCTCAGGGGCAGTCGTTCTGGAAATTGGTAGCTTAGTTCTTTCGTATTCTATCCCCCCGGTTACGTAGATCAACGAGCAAGTCATGACGGCTTACCACATCAAAGACTATGGAAGTCACATAAGCACCACAGGTGAAAGAAACCTAATGTATGGAAATGAGTAAATCCAAGACTACGTAGGATTGCCTCTTGTTTTATGCGGCAATTACCTTATCGTTGGAAGCATATAGGTTTAATATAGCATCATGTTGACAACGAACCAGTATGCTGCATGAATGTCAGCCGTTGTCACTGTGTCTTCGAGGTTGCTTACTTTCTATATCACATCACAAAAGAATAATGCGTCTATTTCAACCGTCTATGGCTGACACTAACGTGTGCCGGTGAGGTAGTTTCCTTACGATTCGGTAGTAGGCCACGGTTTGTGAAAGAGTATGGAATGTCCACATCTTTCGAAGTCTCTGTTATAAGATTTGTGGTGCCAAAATTAGCTACGGATTTCCTTTTTGACGCTGTCGAAATGATAATCCGCTTAAGAAATATTTATTGTGACTTACTACACATGTATTGTCGCTGTAAATCAAGTAAGCCTGATAATGTATCGCACGGCTTGATTGCTTCGTTCTCATTTTCCTTTTGATTTCCGTGACGAAGTAAACCGCATTGGGGCGTTGTTTGATGATCCACAGATCTTGGTTATCAAAGAAAGTTTCCCCATCCATTGGGTCTTTATAGAATGTTACCAATGCCACTAGACACTTTGGAAAGAAAGAGTTGGCTGGAATGGCCACCTTCAAAAATAATTAGGCCGATCATTTTTCTCATTCGTGACAACATATCCAATGCAGAGTTGCTACCGAGTTCAACGTTAGTGAATGTGTAGCTCGTTTGTTACTTATAAGACAAGCCTCCCCTTCTAATGACTAATTTCAGAATATAATAATTCAAAAAATATTAATGACAGTTTGAACTGATCATTGGGCTCAGGGCACTCATGTCACAATTATGTAAATTGTACCAAACCTGGCCACTTGCTCGGGAGTGGTCCTACAACAGTCAGGAATCAAGCCTGTGGGTTTTTGCTGTGCTGTGATCTCAAAATTCGACTCTTGATAGCGGAACCAAGCTTTTATTTTTTCCGGCCGAAACAGGGTGGATTCAAAATTCGGAAGCGCGAGGGTTTTCAATCATATAAGTTTGAGTGTTTTATTAATCATTATAGAAATACAAATATGTGCGCAACTAGGGGTTTAGAAAAACAACCTTGAAGACTTTCATAATCACGATTCAAAACAAAAGATTAACAGTGTTTTTCGTCTATTGAGGATTTGTTGTAAACGAATGCTTGCTAGCATACTTTAGATAGTATCCCTTTTTGATAGCTTAGCCGGTGCTTGTTCGTTAAAAATGTACTTGCATATTATTTTTATTAAGATTCCAACCTCAGTTTCATCCCCGAGACATTTTATGGCGATTGCTATGAATAAACATGCTATGGGTGTAAAAACCACCTATGTGTTTGCTTAAACGTCCCTCTAACGTGATGTATTGAATAGATCCACATTATCGTTTATTTAGTACTGACTTGTGGTTTCGTTTACTAACAACCATCTGTGTATTCGTACCTGTTGTTTAATCTTTTACGTAAAATTTGGCTTCGCATGCGCTATTTACTGTTATATTTTACTTACTGTGGTTGTCACTACATTGCTTTACCGGACTTTAAAGACTTGTTGTACATCGAAACTACCTGTCCTTGGAAAACGGTCACAATGGCCAAAGACGCCAGTGATTTTGGCATTGGCATAGTACTTCGGCAGGACGATGGGGTAATGGAGCATGTAAAGATCAAAACTACTAATAACGTTTGAAAGTTAACGTCGTTTCTGTGTAGGGCCAGCTGGTACTTGAGTCTCGCACGAATTTGCAACAGAATATCCAATAACACAATTTACTGGTACAAAACGTGGTACTATATTTAACAATGAACACAAATTTAGTACACAAACCACAACAGTTTCCCTTTCCTATACAGCCAAAGTGATTCAAGCAAATTGTACAATTAATCTATAACACAACAAATACGTAGTAAATAGATATCAGAATAGTTACTTGTCCTAACAAATAAAGAAGCCAACCAACTGAGTAAAGTCACTCGGGCATAAACAAGTAAAATATCAAGCCAATATGGCTTGCAACAAAACCTTGGAACCCAGTAAAACAAAACGGAAGACCAATAGCATGTAGCATATGTTAACAATAAAAGATATGTAAGAAACTGATTGTGAGCAATGTCTAATACTGTTATACTAAAAAAGGGGCAAACAGAAAAAAACAAGATCTGTTACAGAGTCAGGGCTCAACAAAATGATAAAACGCAAGTAAAAGAAGTAAACCATACGAAAAATAACATAGAGGGATTTTCATACGAGCACATAAGATTTTACAGAGTATGCTAGCCGTGGTTTAACGCCGACAGAATAGAAGTACTAGACCATTGGAAAAGAGTGTCTAGCGATCGTTTGGGCGGTAGATAAGTGGAAACCGTATCAGCCATTTCACATTGAGACCGACTACTAGCCGCTACAGTGATTGAAGACCGCAAGTCGAATTGTAATAGCTGACTACCTTTCACTACCATGTGAGGACGCTAGCTTGCCGGAAGTTGCCTTTGGAGTCAACAAAGTGAAAATGGACCTTGAAAGACTAATTCGTTGCCAGAAGCCCGATCCGACGCTTAAGGCAGTAAAACGAGCGCTAACTGAAGAATTAAATGACCAATCAATGCGCTTTAGCAGTGAGGTAAAGACGTTTTTAAGCCAAAAAGACAGATTAAAATTTAGTGTGGCTTGAGTGATAACATGGGAAGACAATTAGGATGAACTTGTATATTCCCGCTGATTTGTTATAGACTGGTTACTCTCTGTTGCTGAAGTTATTAATCCGAAGGACGTTTGGAGAAATCCGTTGGGGACAAATGGGGTTATGATGAAACGCCAATATCGGCCGTATGTATTTGATTATATTATATGCTTTTATCGAGTAAATTCTCGAAATCGCTGTCATGCTTTTCATGGTGGCCTTTTGTAGTTTCCAAAGTGAGGTGATTTAGAATGAAGAAAAACTGTCGAGGGTAATTAGGATACGCATACTCTTGCCAAGTCAACATTTGAAACAAAATGACTCGGTGAAGAACGGCTATGTATAAAGCTACATATATAAATCACAAACCAGTTATTGAACCCATATCCGCCCCTCAAATTCGGACAAGCAATTCGACTTCAACAAATAAACAGGGATATTATTTTATTATATTGGGATAGATCACTGTTATGTAGGTTATTTGGATAGGTCTGATTGGTCGCCATTATGAGCCTTCAGAATACTAGTTATTCTTATCCCAGGAGCCAACTCAATAATAATAACACTTGATTGTTTGATAATACAGAGCTTATAAAAACTGGACAAATTCTTTGTCATTGATAAGATATAAACACACCTAAAACCATTAATTAATAAACACTATTCTGTGCTTTTGAACGTATATTTGGTACCACTTCATTCCACGAACCTTACGATTGATTCTAAGGAGGAAGTATGGAGTCCAACGACGAAACAGTGTTCAATGTTGTCAATGTACTAGCTTTCTTGAAAATCAGTCGGTGTTTGTTTAAGTGGTGATGTTTTGCTCTATGAAAATATCAGGAACAAAGCATCCAGAGTTACTTATTACATACCAGTATTTTAAGTTCTGGAAGTGTTCATTAGCTAAAAATCAGAAAATGTACAAATCCGGTCAATTCAAGCAGCAAAAAGGAGAGTGAATTGATGTAACAGCTAGCATAACCAGAACGTCATGTTCACAAAGGCCATAGAAACCTAGTAGAAGCGAAGAAAAAAACAAAAACTACACTAAAACCAAATGGCGACCATCTCACTTAAAGTTAAACGATCTGCGACAAGCACAGCTAATAGGATCAAGAATGAAATTACTTTTAAAAGTAAAGTAACGAATTACGATAAGTGTGAATATACTTGGAAGGATTTTTACACTGAAAACTTCAGTAAAATATCTTGCACATTTTGGTCGTGGATATTCAGTAGAGGATAACCGTCTAGTATAATTTATACCTTTAAACTCTGACAATCACTGATGGGACATCAATTATCTCTGGCTTTCTTAAGGACCATGGTTTACTAGATGAACGGATTATTCCAAGATACATTACTTGGTCAAAAGCAGACTAGAGGGCTTTAGAGAACATTTGTTGACCTGAAGTCGCTAAACGATGAGTAAAATTTCCAGTTGCCTACGGCGATTTTGTTCTTGCCTTGTCCAAATGGTGAAACTTACCAAATAGTGGCCAAAAATAAGGGTTAACAACTCGGGTATTAGCCATAACCTAAGACTGTTGTTCTGCTGAAAATAACTTAGTACCTTTGCCAACTGACCTCTTTTAATAAGATCGATGAGCCAATTATGATATCTTAACAAATCGATGCTGATGATAGCCACTTTAACAACAGCTCTGATGAAATTCCAATGCATGGATATGCATAAACTGTCGTTTGGTCAAACATACCTCCTGACAAACGTGGAAATTCCTTTTCCGTTAGCCGCCTGGTGGTCCGATGCAGATGCCACTTGACAACAGAATAAAGTCAAAGGCAAGGCGCCAAATTTTGCCCCGGTGTCGACAAAGTAACAGACATCCATTGTTATGACAGTTATTTCCGCCGGCTATGGTTGGTGCCAACTCTTGCTAGCGGAAGGGATTCACCACGCTTCATGGGCAGGTTTCAGGTTAGGGAAACAACACGGAGATGTACAAACGTGTTGTACAGTTAATTTATTTCACTTTCTCATGGGGCTTCTCTGTGACAGAATAAGTTTAATTGTGGTTGACTATGCGCATTCTCGGAATTGCGTCACTTGGGGAAGTCAGATTATTTACTAGACTGCTATAAAATGTCGCCAAGGGCGTTTGAGGATGATAAGTTAACGATAGAACTGCCCGCCAAAATTAAGTCTAAGCTAAAGAGACGTGTGATATATCTGTTACTTCTGCTCGAAAGTAACCTAGGAACTAAACCCGTCAGTCCATCAGGTAGTGATCTTAAAGGTAGTGATCCTGCTAATAAATGACAGAACTAAACTTCCACAGTGTCCTGAAAATTGCGATAATCTGGTAGTTGCATAGTTTACAGGCTTTTTTTACTAGTTTAGGTGTTTGATCGTTTATTTGCAACATTACGTATATATGCATATACAAATGTGTGGTGTAAAAATGTGAAGCAATAAACAGATACGCACAAATGCACAAACTATTAAAAAAATAAACTTAAAGGTTTGAGTGTTCCTCGGTTACGTGTTGCACACTAGTAAAGTGTACCCTGTATACGACCGAGTTGCCCATGTGGTGTTTCTAGAATGATGTCTAAAGATTACACCCAAAATTCAGTGATAAGAAAACAGAAGGCATCGATGAGTAAAAAGGATGATGTACCTGATTTTCAGTAGAACGAATTCTAAGTTGCGGTGACCGTGGAACACTATAGAGTAAATAATCTCTAACAAACAATCACAAATAAAAATAAATTCAGTGTTAACAGTTAGTACAAGTATATTTAATGAGTCCAACGTTTATAAGAATTTAGTTAACTTGAATTAACAGCAATGTTTGAGATGGGTAAATATTTCTTTAGATGGCTATCATATTTCATATACACTAATCCGAGCATCCAACAGAATCGTTTTAATGAGTTCGGCTGAGAGGAACACCAGGAACATGGAATTATGCAGTTCTGACACTATAACAGGGATGAAATGTTAGTCCATGTAATCAACGAGGATTAGCGCAGTGAGGTTTTATTCAAGCTCCAGACAGTAATGGTACTTGGTGTCAGAGGTAGTGCGTATATTATAACTATATCAATGATACATTCAAACAAGATTAACATAATATACATTAGTGACCTATTAATAAAAAAACTTATTGCATACGTAGCACTACTAAACTTTTGCGAAGTATGTGCAAGACATATCTTCGTTCTGAACTATATCTATATATATAGTTGTCGGACTTAACGTGGTTTTATTTCCAGCAGCACAACCTGATAGCAACAGATTTACTCATAAACAACGTAATGATCATTTGATGTGTTTACGGTTAAATATAATTGTAGCTTGTACGAAATTCAAACATATTTTTTCATTACCATAATCATAATATTGCAGTTTTTGTTTTTTTCTTAACAGTGGGACAATTATACATTTGATGAAATTGAATGTATTCAACCATAATGTAAGTGTAAAACAAACTGACTAATAAAATAGAAAATAAATTTACACTGGATATAACAACTCAGAATGAAAATTTAATTTAAATAGGTAAAAAGTATGTTATATTTATCTACTAAATAAACTATTTATTAAGGACAACTTTATGCTTATAGGACTATTTCTGGTAACAATTATTTCCTATCACCGATGATTGTGTAATTCATTAATACTTTATGCATTTCAATTTTAACAACTTTACAATAAACGTACAATTGAAATAATTGACGATAGATGTGTTTTCCACTAGTGTACTATTAATGCATTTAAATAACTTGAACACGCCTATTAATTGGTGTGAATGGTGTAATTAACTTCAAAAAAATGTTTGTAATTAAAATCAGCTCACTAGTGACTAGCTGCTTGAAGTAATTCCTGGAGTTCTAGTGTGAAGACGTGACCGGTAGAGTTCAACCGTGTCGGGTGTGAGGCAGTAACTCACCGATGGCATAGACGAAGTCGCGCAACGTGTCACGAATTGGCTGAATTGGAAATATCAACCGTTAGGAGCCGACTCAGTGGTCCGACGGTAAAGCGTTCGCCGCGGAGTCAGAGGGCCCTGGGTTCGATCCCCAGTGGGGTCGTGGATGCGCGCTGCTTATGAGTCCCATACTAGGACGAAACAGCTGTCCAATGCTTCCAGGTGATCAACAGTTATCTGATTCAGATCAATTCGTGATATCAAAATTGACAGTTAACTATCTCTACAAACCCCCTATTTGTAATATATTTGTATAATTTATAGAAATATATTTAAAATATAATATAAAACAAAGGAAACCCTGACCGTGGAGTATTTAATCGAGTGCATTCCTATCCATTATTAGTTAAACAATATCAGAACAAACTAAGAAGTAGTTAGCTAGTTGAAAATCAATATATTCAAAAAACCTGTGCTTTTTTCATGTTATTTCTTGTTCCATCATAGTTACTAAGACATAACTAATGAATAACTTTGAAAAGAATACAAATACTTGACAATCTAAAGTGATTGTGTATGAATTCTTCATAAAGATAAAATTCTTGTAAAAGCCTTATAGTGAATATGAAACAAAATTGAGAAAATACTATAGAAATTACAATCTCTAATGTAATTTATATTAATAATTTCATTTAATTATTACGAAATTTATAGTTCACTTGTATCGTTTCAATATGATGATATTAAAAAGTAAAAAAAAAAAAAGAGGTTAAAAACTTAATGAACCAGATGATGTTTTATTAGTTATATTTGAAATTATAATTTTAGGGAAGGACAAATCACTTTATAAATTTCTCCTATTATCAGTAAAAAATTAACCATCAGATTTTTAGGATAAAGTAACGCCCAAAAACTTTTGAACTACTGATATATATATATATATATGTATATATATATATATCAATATATATGTTTATCTTTATAACCGATTCATATGGTTATGATATTATTGGATGTGATATAACCATTAGCAACAAGTAAATAAAAATACTTTCAATTACTTTAAAAAAATTCAGTACCGAGCTATATAATATCTATTGTTCGCAGTACTTTAATATTATATATATATATATATATATATATATATATATATGCATTGATGTATATAAATATCGTCAAAACTATTGGAAGAGAATTCATCAATGATAGTAACTATTTATTGAACTAGTCAATTATTGTATTAATAGACTAGTAGAATATTAAATTAAATTATTAATTAATTACTTGTTTTACTGAATAATTCTATCCAGATATTTTTCTATTCATCAACTTCTACTTAATTTATTAATGAAAATGAATACATGTTGTAAGTCATTGTATGATACATTTAATTGAAAGTTATAATGCAAAACAATGTTTTATATCACCTTTTTTCTTTAAATGATCATTTTTTAAAAATTACATTTGAAAAGAAAAATAATTAACTGATCATGAACTAGTTTAATATATAAGTAGATGTGATATTTTAGTTTTTTAGATTTTAGCAGTGTTGTATAGTCTGAGCTAAAAGGTTTAATGTTGATGTGTTCATTGTTGTTTTGGACAACGTTATCAGTTCCTATTTCATATGGGAATGAACAATATCATTATTATACAAGTGTTATATTAATTTGTTTATAATCAGTTGTCTACATTTATTCTTGTATCTTTGTCGATTTTCTTAAATTGGTTAGCCACTTATTATGTGATTGATTGATCTATTAACTATTAATTAACCTAAATGTTATGCTTTCAGAAAATCTCTAAGGTCCGTAGAATTTCTCCGATCTATAATTCCGATATTTTGCAAGTTCGATTCGTTCTTGTGGTAGTTCATGTTTTACTTACATAATTTTTTTAAATCTTTGTTAACATGCTCCTATAACTCGCGAAATAAGTAGCATTTCATAACAATCTTCAATAGTCCATTTAAAGTATGGCATAACTTCCAAAGTAACGTCTGTACTAGATTATGGTTGTGATGAATATAAACGTACATCACAAATGAAATTGTGTCTGAACTTTTTCAATACTATCTATAATCGATAGAAGTAAATACTTATTTTCAAAAAAGTTGATCTGTTTAAGTGGAACCATTATTGTTTCTCTTCCTTATTATACGTGAAATAAGTACAATTTTAAAGCCAACGTAGTAAATGGTAAATTATGTCTATTAAAAGGAATACCATTTTAGTAAGAATTCGTTTATTACAATAAGAAAAGTATTTTACAAACTATTCTTTGATGAAGTTTGATATTTTTATTGGTAACATATGAAACGACTGGGGTTATTCTCAACGTTTTAGTGTTCACTAAGTATTTTGTATCTAGTAATCGCAGTCATTTCTCAGTTCATTTTGTGGTTGCGGGTCACATAATAAATTTTAGTTTATATAAATGATGATTTAAGCTCTTATTTTCATTGATCCTATGTTTATCAGCAAGAATATTGACTACGCTACATTGACTTCTTCATAGAAATCAGTCATGAAAAATTCATTGAAAATTTAACTGAAATATAAGTTGCACTTTTGATATTCATTACATATCTACTAGATGAGAGGATAAAATAATCTAATATGATAGTTACAGCACACTTACGAGAAACGAAACTGTTGTGAATAATAATAATAACAATAGTATTTTTAGTTCAATATGAATTTTCAGCACACAGTGTCTAAACACGTTACTTTCTACCGTGTCAACATCTGACAAAAAGATACATATGTTGTAATGTCAACAACAACAACAAGAACAAAAATTACAATAATATAAGGAACAGGAGTCTTTGCATTACATAATAACCTGCATTTCTAAGAGCATAGATTTCTAATTAGATTGGTGCATACAAACTTTTCATCACATAGAACATGTGCTAAATATGGAGTAGTGGAACATTTATACTTCCCTTTACGTGCTTGAATTCTGATATAGCAGCGTCTCGTTCTGCCAGAAGATAAACAAGGTGAAAGTTGTGAATGAAGGGGGTGGTTTATGTCAGCTAGAATAACCTTAGTTAGCTGTCTGCAGGACTTTAAATGTATATCTACAACCGTGTTTATAATAACGTCGTGATTTTCACCACACACTTTACTAACAGATTTCAGTACTCTACTCAGCACAACACAGTCTTTTCTCAAAAGTCCAGGAAAAGATAATGGGGAACAATATAAAATAATCTGTAATATACATGAACTGACAAAGTGTAATAATAAGTGCATGGTTGTACCAAAACTACGTAATTTCTTCACATAGTATATTAAACGGAAAACTCTATTTGATATAAGCAAAACATGAGAAGACCAAGATAGATCAGAAGTAAAAGTTACACCAAGATAATTAACATTCGACATAGTCTGAATTGTAGAGTCTCCAATTTTACAAACATCGTGTGAATTCACAAGAGCAGTTAGGTCCTTTTTATGTCTTAGACTGAAATTGACTGTTTGACATTTGGAGGGATTAAGTTGGAGACTATTCAAACTGGACCATCGTCCAAAACTCGCTAAAAAACAATTCATTTCACAACAATTTAATGAAGACGAAACAGGCATACTAATAGCAAGATCATCTGCGTACTTGACGAAGGTATTTTTCATAGAAGAGGGCGGGTCATTCAAGAAAAGTGAGAAAGAAAAGGGGAAAGAACAGCACCTTGAGGCACACCAACTTGTTAACAAATGAGTGGAGCACTTTCCTTTGTACACAGTATATTGTTCTCTTCCAGAGAAATAGGAATGCAGCCAGTTGATTATCCAGCTTGCTATGTTCATATTCTCAAGTTTATTCAGTAATTTAGATCCAGGAACGGAGTCAAAGGCTGCAGTGTAATCGAGAAACGTTCTTCGGACATACTTTTCACTATTTTTTAGGCTACATACTATATTATAACGTAAGACAACTACCGCATCCAGTGTACTTCTATTACATTTGTACGCCCAGTTGAATAATGTCAAATGATAGAATACAGTATTTATAATTAACTTAAATTGAATCCAAAATCAGTGTAGATATGAATAAAGACTAACTAAACAGTTCTTGCTGAACTAGTTAATGTTAACAAGATAGTGATACAGAATCCTGGTAATATGTTAGTTAAGCTAATCAATCCATTCACTTCAATATTAACTATGTGTAAGTGCTTAATCAGTGTACACTTAAATTGTTAAACGTGTTTAAGAATGTTTCAGTTACAAAATAAAGTCAATTTGAAGAAAAAAACTAAAGCATACTAACAATTAGGAAATTAAGAAGTGAATCAATGATTTGTCACTTAATGTAACAAAATAATCATACATTTTTGATGTAATCTAATATCCTAATTACATTCTTTAAGTTGGATTGTGACTGGCAAGTGGAAACCAGGATGCGCGTTTTGTCCAAATGCATCTTAACTAGTTACATTCTATTTTGTAAATTAATGAATACTGAAATGAATGTTTTGAACTGTTGAATTAGGAATTGGTCAACTGTTTCATACTGTTAAATTTTTTTTGTAATTTATTCAATAGCATCAATTTGTGATTAAAAGAGGATAAGAGAAAGCATCACTTACACTTGATACACTTGATATCTTAATAAAATCACTTCAGTTTATTATTGGAATTTCTATATATCCACCATAACAACTAAGTTAAACATCTTAGTATGATAACTTAAGGAATTAACATTTTGATGATTAAGAATTCCTGTATAGTAATAGAATCACAAAAGGGAATGTTATTTTTTCTTGTTCTAAACATATTTTTACCGATGAAATTATTTGCCAATTGTGATATTCTTTGAAAGAAATGCGCTAGTTCTTATAGTTTTAGTTTTCTTATATTTAAAATGTTTCTAGTTATGTAATTTGGTATCACTGATTATTATGTAATCAGTTAATGTTGACTTAATGACGGATTATGTTATTTATGTTTGTCACGGATCTATCTTAGTTAGGTATGATTAAAAACCAGAGAACACTGAACTTCTGTTTCATCTCAGTATAGGACTCCTCTACGGTGTACACTGTTGATTTTCATCAGGTGGAGTTTAGATACATCTTAAGTAAAATAGTTGTGATTGATGGTGTCAACTGACTGATGACCTCTATCACAAATTGAATAAAACAAAAATTATTGTCTTCGGACACTACCCCAGTGGTGCTAAATTTTAGACGTTCTCGGCGAGAGCTTAAGGTCCTGGGTTCGATTCACCTGTGAAACTAAAGGCTTTCACTACCGATAAATCTAAAATAAAAAGACTTTTTATTATTTAATAATAGTGATGTTTATAAATTTTGATAGTGTAATGAGAAGATGGGTTGATCTGGAAAATGTGATGTATTTACTTTGAGTATTTCAGGCAATCTAGTAGCGTATATACTGAAAACTAATGAACATCAATTAAATAAAAAGTTAAAGAAACTACAATGTGATTATAAAAAAATAAAGAATGGTAGTTAGAAAATTGAAAGGGTGGAAAATTGCCAAGATTGTTGACAATTACTAGGCCAATTCCAAATGGTTTGCGCGTACATATAGGTGGCTTGAACTTTCAAATGCCCAGGGTTTCTACAAACTTAAGGATATGCTTCAGGTTATTCCTACACAAATCTATAATAGCCACAGTACGGTCAGGCTTATAGTTAAATGATTGTTTCTCGAAATTTATAAATCATGTCGAAAGTAAGCTACTACAGAAACCGCTGGTTAATTCCATTCCTACGATATATGTAGATAGGAATCCGTCAGCTTAATTATGAAACAGTGGCTACAATTAGATGTTGGGAAAACAAATAATAATTGCCAAATTAATCATCAGATAAAATAAGGAACTTATGATTTTACATTAACTTCAATGGTTGAGCGATTACAACACGTTCCATTGCCTTTACTAGTTCACTAGCTGATATATAGAAGAGTAATTAAACATTGCACTAAATGGTTACAAAATAAAATTATCATATGGTCCAATAGAAGCAAGAAACAGGCAACCTTCTTCACCTAACGGAAAACACATATTTGAAATCGGCAGTAAGTTTAACTTGTAATGACTTATGAACCTTTGTGTTGAAGTAATATCAAGTACACCCCCAAGTTTACCAAGTCCTAGTTGTTCGAAAATTCAAGTGGTAATCTAACTCAGACTAATTCGTGATATAAAATTAACAAATATTGATTTAGCACAATAAACTAACTTTCTTTCTGATGATGCAACTTTAGTTATGTGTATATCAATAATTTCTACCACTTTTAAATAAACCACAATTATTAGTTCATTTAATTTACAATTCAGATATTCTTTTACATTATTAATCACTAAGAACAAATAGACATTTCATCTTAGTAAGAAACTTCTCATAGATATACACATCATAGAAGATTTCATTCAGTAAGTATTTTTATCAGTCAGTTTTTCAGTATTCCCTGTCTATTTTATTGTTATCTAGATGATATCATTTTAATCATATAAAAAACACTATCAGGTTAATATCAAATTTACATAACACTATTAAGTTTAATAAAATATTTTGAAATTTCTGAAGTTCAGAAATATAATCCGTTGGTTGTTAATACAGTTGTCTAATTGTAATATACTTGTTGAATGTTCTGGAGTTTATTCCTTGAATCAATTATGAATGTATACAATTGACTTAAACACAATAGTTTATTAATTGTTAATTTTCAGATCAGTTCAGATCAATTAAAATTGGTTGTAATTCAAATTATTTTTAAAATATTACTTACATTTTATAAACAGATACTTTATATCTTTTCATATTATCAGCATATTTCAATCAATTAGAATAATAAATGGAAACTTGTCAAATGTATCAAAACTGAGAATGACGATGATTTTTGAAAAGTTTCTTTTGTTTTCTATAAATTTTATTTGATTGGATATATCACAGATAGATGTTGGCAGGGTACTATTGAAAACCAGGGAGCACTGGACAGCTGTTTCGTTCTAGTGTGGAACACCTCAGCAGTGCGCATCACAGACTCCGTACCATGGGGGTTTAGGTTGACGCGAACGCCTAACCATCTGCACCACTGGGTCGGCATCCAATGGTAGAATTCCCACTTCCATCAATTTGTGATATATAGCACAACGATCATCCATTGTCATTGGTGCTAACCGTTTCACACCCGACAAGTCTGAACTCCACCATTCACGACTGCAGAGGAGTCCCATACTAGAACGATACAGCTGTCCAGTGCTCCCTGGTTTTCAATGGTACCCTACCAATATCAATCTGTGACATATTCAATCAAATAAATAACTTTTATTTACACTCTTATGTGATTTATTAAGTTTACAGACTAGAATAATCTAATCTGTCCTTTTGATGTATGCACTTTGACATATATGTGTAAATTAGTATGCACTACTGAATGTTTAAGGAACCATTTTTCTAATGTAATGAACATAATTTGATGGTTGGATACTTTCCTTTTAATGTTGTCAATAAATACGAATCTCTCTTCCTAACTACTTCTGAATCAAAGTTGTTGTTAAATTGTTTAATTCTTAACAGTAGTATATTTCATTTCCCTTACGCCAGTCTTCTGATATGTTCAGATGAATGTTCAAATGAATGAGTGAAGCACTATGTCATCTACATAGGCAGGTAGAAACAGCACCATATGCTTAAACCATTTGATTGATAAAATCTGAACTTATCAGCTGATCATATTGCATAATAGACAAAATATTTATGTTATTTTATTTTAAGCAAACAGTTTTTACGAAGTTATTGATTATGTGTTTGTATTTTTTTTCTATGCGAATTGATTAACACTAGGCATAGTAACAAGAATAAAGCCAAGAAGAACTGTGTAAACAATGGGCACTGCATCGAGCATTCATGGAAGTGGCTGTAAAGGGAAACGAAAAGTTGTAGAACCAAACGAAATTAATAGAACTCCAGATAATAATATGCCTGATTCTAATAAAGGTAATAATTTATTCTTTGGAATAATAGATCTCCTTTAAAATACTTTGTATTATCATGACTAATAACTACTGTATACAGGAGTGATCATTCAATTAAAAGATGTCTAACCTAATAATAATCTTATTATAGATTTGATTTTATCTTTGAAGTAGTGAATTCTAGTTTTTTTAAGTGAAATGACAGAACAAATTACTTATATCCACTGAGATATGGTCACGTTCGATATTTTATTCTATATATACGTGCCTACCGTTGATAACAGTCACACTACCAAAAAGTTTGAATTCCACTAGCCATGACTTCTCACTAGAGCTTCAAGAACATCTTAAAGATAATTACTAGTGAGCTAATTATTGCAATCAATGCTAATGTTCACAAACCACCCAACCTGATTTACAATAATCAGCTGACAAATTACTAACTTCAGGATGTTTCTGAAACTCTAGTGAGATGTCGTGATTAGTAGATTATAGACATATATGTTTTAACATGAAATTCACGACATTTATGAGTCAACAGGACTTATACGACATATGGTAAGCTTGATCTGATATTCTATAATCAAAATACTTAAATGAACCATAATTCCTACATTCAATATGGTATACTTTGTATGATAAAATGTATTCAGTGTAATCTTTAACTTCATGAAATCAGAAAGTTAACCATTGAGGTGAATAAGAAAAGTGGTAAATTCTTGAATGTATCATTATTTGATTAACATTAGACAAGGATGTGAATTCATTGTCATTGTTATCAATTGAGAATAGCTTTAGATTAAAGGCAGTTGTTACTAATGATAATTTACATATTGTTTATTCTACATGATTTCATATGGTTACATATATTCAATAGTGGAAGTTTCACATTGATTAAAAGAGATATACCATGTAAAACGAAATGATGCAGTCATAATGAAGTAGAATGTAAAAAACGATTTAAACAAATAAATCATAAATTAATGAAAGTGGGAATTCTACGATTAGACGACGATTTAATGGTGCAGATGGTTAGATGTTCTCCGTCAGCTTGAAGCCCCTGATACGGAATCTGGGATGCGTCCTGCTGAGGAGTTCCACACTAGAACCAAACAGCTGTCCAGTGCTCCCTGGTTTTCAATGGTACCCTGCTAACATCAATCTGTGACATATTCAATCAAATAAATGAAAATAGTTAATTCTATGTTGTAAACTTTCATGCTAACGAAGAATATAGTTGAAAGCAATAATAGAATCTCTACTGTCTTCTATTCTAAATTGTATTCATTATGAACTATTATGATGACAACTTTTCAAAAAATAAACTTGTTGTCTTTCCTTTTGTTTTCTACTTCGTTACAATGTAAGTAATTCATGAATAGAATGTTGGTCAACAGAATAGTTTGTATTGAGTTTAAAATGACAAAACTCTTTGGAATGATTTTACTACAAACAAAAAATGCAATTCATTCATGAAGTTATTATTTTCATTAATAATAATTTTAATTATAATGGGATATTAATTACTTATAAGTTAATTAATTCAGTAGTATTGTAATAATAATAATAGCTTTATTCAATAGTATTTTTAGTACAATATGAATTTTCAGCATACAATGTCTCAACAAGTTACTTTTTTACCGTGTCAACATCTGATAAAAAAGACACATTATTTTACATTGTTAACAACAACAACAACAACAAATAACAGTAACATAAGGAACACGAGTCTTTGCATCACATAATAATCCACATTTCTAAGAGCACAGATTTCTAATTAGATTGGTGCATACAAACTTTTCATCACATAGAACATGTGCTAAATATGGAATAGTTGAGCATTTATACTTCTCTTTATGTGCTTGAATCCTGATATAGCAGCGTCTCGTTCTGCCAGAAGATAAACATTTGATGAATACTGATTCTTTTTAACGCGTGCTGCAGCCACCATGATGTTTACTTTTAGATCTGACTGAATTGCACATGATAGGTCGTAAACGTTTTATAAATGTGCGTGAGTACACAATGAGATTTTGGGACATGATTGGGCAATTAAAACAAAACAGAAAACGGAAAGATAACTTGTTGAGATATTGGTAAGAAAAAAAGGTAGCCCAGGATTTCAAGCAAGCCGCCAATAATAAGTAATATCAAATGTTATTGTGTGAAGTAATATACCTCATGAATTAGTATTAATTTAAAACTAATAAAAGTTAGACAGTGTTAAATATGAAAAAGCCTTAACCTTTATTAAACTGTATTACTTTTAATGATGTCCCCCCCCCGTTATATTGAATGTAATATGAAACTATCAGAATGTATGTTGATGAAGTTATAAATTATTGTCATTTAGGTTAACAATGTAAAAATTAATTAAATAAACATTATTTATTATTATATTTTATATTTAGATGAGAATCTAGGTGGAAAAAATGATAATAATGTAGAAGTTGAACAGAACAAAGGTAACATTTTCATTATAATAATGTCATATTCTGTTAAGATTTATTATGTTAATGTACTTGTATACTACTAGCAATTTATGTTATAACAACTGATTGCATAATATTCTTAAAGGCATCATTCTATCAATTAGTTAATATATAATCAACTAAATCAATCTAAGGTAATAAATATGATATGTAAGATAAAATACTTATAGGATGTTACATTAAGTAAACTATTTGCTTTTTAGAATAAAAGTGTTACATACTATAAAAACAAGATAAAATGGATAGTCCTTAAAAGGGATTTTAGGTATATTCTATAAGGAATGGAATAAGATCTACTATCAACTTGATATAACTTTTTTAATATCAGTGCAAAATGGTGTACTATTCACTAACTTCTATAGTCAATCAATCTTCAATGATAAGGATATTAGGTCTGGCAATATGTATTATTCCTTTCAATGGTTTTTCCAGTGTACATTCAGCTTCTCCATGTAAGAGTTCACCAATAGAACTATTACCACTTGTTCAGGTAGTGCATTCCAATTGTTGACCACTGGATACAAAAAACAAATTCTCACTCTGAATTTACCCGATCTTGGTTTTTAAACCCTTTCGAGGCGGCCTCTGAGATGATTAATTATAGAGGAAGTAAAAAAATAAAACATATCAATACATATGTGATTATTTAAGATACAGAATGCCAATGTAAGGTCACCTCGTGTTCTACGATAACTGAGAAAAGATTCAGGCCTTTCAGACGCTTATCGTATGGGAGGTTTGACAAACCTTTCTCTAGCTTGTAACTACTCGTTAAACCCGACAAGTATCTTGACATCTTTAATAAGATAGTGGCTTATTGCTTAGATACAATAATCAAGATGAAGCCTCACGTACATGGGATATAAAATCCAGAACAAACCTTCATCAAAACATTTGGATGCTCTGCGGTGTGACCACCACAATCGAAATCCTTTAGCTGCTGATGCGTTGCAGTGGTTTTCAAGTCATGACCTGTAATTACTTCTAAACACTTAAGCTCTTTTACTTGTGAAAGTAATGCATTATTCAAGGTGTGTTGGTGGTTGTAACTGCGATCGATGTGCATTAGTACACTCTAACCGCAATTAATCTCTAACTCCCAACTTTGAAACCATCGAGTGAGTTCGTTCAAATCAGATCAAAATCGAGCTGATCAGTATCGCTACATAATGCTTTCCAGATCTTTACGTTATCAGTAAATAAAAAAGTCTGTGATTTCAGCTGACGCGGCAATTCATTAACGTAAAATAGAAATAAGAGAAAGCCCAATATTGTACCTTGAGGACACCTCTTAGCACAGGCTTCTATTCAGAGAGTATTCCGTTAACTCGAACTCATTGTTTCCGCTCTCATAAAAAATTCTTTATCCAATTTTATATCAGTGAACTACAGTATAATTCATTAAAATATAAATATGTTTATTATTTACTAAAGTGTTTTACACATTACGATTATCACATACAATCTTTATGCTTATTTTAGGAACAAATAAAGTTGGTGGAACATATCATTGTATAAGAGCAGATAAAAACGCTGCCATTGTTGTACATGGATGTACAGAAGAATATCAAACATTAGTTGATGAATTACCTGAAATTATTATGAAACAATTAGGTCCTAATATGATTGCACATCCTATGATATTGGTAAGAAATTAGAAAAAAGTATTTATTAATAATACATTTTACAATTTAGTATAAAATATCTCATTTAATAATAAGTAGTATATGTTACATAAAATACACTTTCAACATTCAAGCTAAATGTTTGTTTAAGAAAAGGAAAGAAAAATTGAGCAAAATTGGATAAGTGAACAGTTCTCGGTTTAAACTATTGTCAACTACCTATAATAATGCTCAAAATACTAAGTCAAGAAACGTTGTAATTCATACGTATAATTCAACTATTGAAATTCTAATGAGTATGAACACACTTGACTGGTGAAATTGGAGGATAAGTAAATCCTATAGAAAAGCTACTATTAACATGCATCTGATATATTAACTTTGATACAGTATTCAACTATTTTATTATACAGTATTTAACAGTGAATCAACTGGGGAGCGGTGGATGATAAAGATAAAAGCTTCGAACAATTGGTTCCCCTAACAAAGCTTAACAACAGAAGGGACAAATATTTGATTAGCATAACATGAATTTGCTTTTGTTTTTTTTGGTTCTCATCAACCTTTCATCATCCAAAATCAAAATTCCAAAGTAGAAATTTCACATATTTATGAAGTGAAGTTATTTAGAAGTAAATACATGTGTAACATCATCATTGTGAGTAGTTATTAGTAAACTTTATAGAAGTGAACAGTAACTGTTACAATCAAATATACTTAGTAAACGAACATTCTAGAATAACATGAAACGATGAAAAAAAACATAAAGATTTTGACTGATTGCTTAACAGAGAGCTGGATACACATGAGTGTTGAAATGAGATTAATTAAGTTTAAAATTGTGATTGTGAAGTTAAAAGATAATGCAGTCGAAATAAGTGAAATTTTTCAATGAAAAATTGTAAAGGATGTAGTCAAATAATAATAATAATGTTACTATGGGAGGAAACAAATAATCACTAATTTTTCTTGATAACAGGGGTATGATTTTAGACGTCTGATGGCTATGACTTTGAAGAATTTTGATAGAATTGAACGTAATAGTTTACATACTACTTTAAAGAACATTAAAGCATAAATCATATGCTTTTCATGAGGCAGATATATTGAGACGGTCCTACTGAATGTTTTCTAAGAGTTTAGTTGAAGGTTATTTGAATATGTTCTTGGGCTTGGATGTAGCCCCGTCTTTCAGTTCTGTCAATGCAACTGCTTTGGTAGATACATGTAAATTTATAGATGCGATGATAACATGAAAGGGGTAACTGCCAATATTTGATTATGATAAAGTATATAATGTTATGTGTATGACGACCATCTTGAGTATATGATGCTAACCGATTACTGTTACTTTCAGTCTTTGGTTGATAAACATAAAATTATCGTCACCTTTAAATAAAAGTTGGTGGGGGAAAGAATAAGTTTTTTGTCAATTTTAATATCACGAATTGATCAGATCGATTCGTGATATTAAAATTGACAGTTAAACTATCTCTACAAACCCGCTAATTGTAATAAGTTTATTGCTAACTCGCAAGTCTTTTCGTTTTCCGTCCTCAACCTTGTTATTTTTATTGAGGAACTCGTGTGGATGCTCATTATCATTAAGACATTTTTTCACCATTATTAGATTTTCTTCTAGGTTGTCAGCACTACAAATCTTTACTGTTCTGTAGATTAGTGTTTAGGTTACTGCTATCTTGTAGTTGGTTTGACAAAAGCTACTAAATTTTAATTGGGATTCATTCCATGCATCGTTTCAATAAACCGAATGCTGAATCGTTCTATCTACCCTTTTGTGTACCACAACACCAAGAAAATGGGACCTATTATCGTATTCATGTTCTGTAGAAAAATGGATAATTATATGCGCAGTCGTAAAAGATTTCACCAAGTCATTTGCTTATTCTTGGTTGTTGCACAAGATAACTATATGGCCAACGTAACTTGAGTGATAAATTTTTTCATCAATTTCACCTTCATATTTGATATTACCAATAAAATAACTGCTAAGAGCTTCAATGCCTGTTTTAAGTAAAAGATTTGCATGATTCAAAGGTGCCTGAAGTAATGAGACTTCAGGGAACTACAAAAAACTTGATGTACCTAACATTGGTGATCAATCGTTGTGAACAAGCCTCATTACAGGAATTATACTTTAAAGACGATTTTCTGCACATAAAACATAAATTTATAAACTGTACTCAGTGAATAGCATAACTGTCACTGAGTAAAAATTTGGAAAATATTTATTCAATCATTATCATCAAGCGCACTTGAGATACTGAAATACTTGCAAATTTTAAATATGAAGGTGTATCATGAATGTATAAGCGATCCTATTAAATACTTAGTTGTCAAGGGACTTTGTCAAGCGATTACTTAAATATTGGTAATAGATGTTTAAAGTATAGATATGGAACTGATTGTAAGTATAAACAGCAACGATATTCTATACTTAATTGAGAATTGAAGTTTTGTTTGTCAAATTATAAATAACAGACTGAGAAAAGATTGTAAATATCAGTCTTTATAATAATCACTGTAAATTGAGAATTATATTAATATTTCATATAATGCATTTTGTGGTATAAGACGTTTAAAATGATCTTATGTGAAGGAGAATGAAGAATACCTAGAGTGTAACCGAGTTTCACTTTTTGTCGTCCCAGAGTGGCTGTTAACGTTTAAACCTATAAGCAATAAGAATACAGAAGATAGTAATAAACGATATATGTTTGGTAAGAGTAAAATGTATTTAGTTATAGGTAGAACGTAAACGGAACTAAATTGTCTAATTTATTTGCCCTTCTACGCTATGCTGTTTCGTGATCTGGTAGTGATGAGTAACCTAGCACCTTTAGTTAGTAGTGCCCATTAAAACAAACAAAGTCAACATCATTGACGAATGCCTACAAGATTATTTATTTTGGAGATTTATTCATTTCTATAGGTGCAAATACAGTTTGAATGTTTTATATGATAAAAGTTTATTAAATGTTGGTGATTTTCAAACTATACCTAAGAAATTATACTGTCTACGTTAATTAGTTTATAGAATTATTGGTTGATGTGTTTGAAGTATTGACGAAAACAAAATTCAATAATGTTGAAACGATCCTCTAACTTACGCTTCATTCAGCTTTATACAATATTTAGGCATTTACAATGAATTATGTAATAATTCAATATTTCTTTTCTATAATATAATTGAAATGATCAATAACAACGAGTTGTGCAGAATAACATGACATTTCTTTTTATTAAGTTACTTCTCATCAGCTGAAAACACAACCTGAAATATTTTAAATAGAGTTAAACATGCTTAGATGGAGGAGGTTGGTTAATATTTAGAATGAATCAACATAAGAAATGTACAATCAAAGTTAGTATTGGATAACATATTGCGATCCTATGTTGTAAAATAGTAATCAGGCTAGTAATAGGAGATGAAACGAGATGATGAAAAACAGTTAACAGGAATTGTAAATAAACCCAGTCACTTAGATGAAATTAAAAAATAAACAGTGAGATGTGATGACCGAGTCAAATGATTTAAAATTAGCAAAACATTATTAACAAAGATTTAACGAAATAATAGTTCTTAAAATCCGGTGACTTTGTGGAGAGACGTATTAGATTTAGTTGTAAGCATTCGTCAAAAAAGATTGATGTTAATTAGTGTTAGGGATTCGAAATCCCTAGAAATACAATTGTTCATTTTACCAAGTTGTATTGATTTTTTTTGTTAACATGATTTGTAAACTTTCATCACTTTTATGTGAGTACATTTGACAATATTTAATTGTATTATTAACGATGTTGATATTTTCATTTGATGAATAATCACTACGATTATTTTGTGTATATAAGGGAATGTGTAAAATAGACTCCGAATCTGATTCCGATCTGTCTGGTTGGTCTATTGTCTTATTCTTCTATCTCCGGCTTGGGACCTAGTGGGCATAGTGCAGTCGCGAATCAACTAGGCACATTTCAATAAGCGTCCGCGCACAACCAACCGATTAACAAGCCAACTTTTCTCACGTTATAACAATTAGGTGTCGTAAAAAACCAAGGAGCATAGAGGAGTGTTTTGTTCTAGTATTGGACTCCTTATATATGTGCACACCCCCTCCGATTCCTACTAGAAGATGAAGCTTAGAACCATCAGCTTTCACTGTGAATGCTTAAGCATCTATATACCTTTTATATGTTTCTAAAGTTCTAGTGAGAAGTCGTGAATTCTAGAGTTTAAACTTGTTAGGAGTGAGACAATTATCACCAATAACAATGAATGAATGTAGAGATAAGTTACAAACTTAATAGAAGTGGAAATTCTATAACTTGACAGTAACTCTTTACTGGAAAGGATTGAGTTCACAGTGAGACCTGAAGACCCTTGGTTCAATTCCCTGCTGGAACCAAGGGTGAGTACTGTAGCAGAGGAGTCCTATACTAGGATAAAACAGGTGTTCAGTGCTTCCTAGTTTTAGTAGTACCCAACCGATAGCAATCTGTAGCGAACCAAATAAGGATTATATTACCAAATTAACGAAGGACTAATAAGTATCTACTTATAAATATAAAGGTTAATTTTCAGGTATGTAATAGCGATGGCTAACCTGTATGTCCAAAAGTGACAACCATCACCCTTTATTTTGGTAGTATTACTCTTATTTCAATACATCATTGTTACTAATCTTTTCCTAAATTTAATTAACCTTATCATCAAGATAATATCACGAAATGATCTGAATTAGACAACCATTGATCACATGGAGATATTGGACAGCTATTTCGCCTTATTATTGGTACTATTTAACAGTGAGCATCCACAAACCCCTGAGTTTGATCCCTGATTGAGTCATGGACACGCACTGTTTAATGTTATTTAAATGATTGAGGTTAATTCACATTATTTTCAGTCGTTATTAGTTGTATTTTATTATTTCACTACATATTAACTTAATCACTAACTACTTGCTTGATTTAACTCCTAGAACCTTTCTCCATGCATCTTATATACAATATCCTACTCAACTTTTAAACTTTATTTTTCTGTTTACCATATTAATGTATTCTACTGAATTTGGATGAACCTCCTCTCTACAGGCGTGTCGGTTTCATATATATATGAGGCATGAATCAATTAAAATAATTGTCATATTATTCTGCATAACTTATTATTGATACTGTTTATTCAACTTTATAAACGAAACAATATGCATGAAATATCACAATATTTTTTAAAACAAAACATTATTAACAAAGATTTAACGAAATAATAGTTCTTAAAATCCGGTGACTTTGTGGAGAGACGTATTAGATTTAGTTGTAAGCATTCGTCAAAAAAGATTGATGTTAATTAGTGTTAGGGATTCGAAATCCCTAGAAATACAATTGTTCATTTTACCAAGTTGTATTGATTTTTTTTGTTAACATGATTTGTAAACTTTCATCACTTTTATGTGAGTACATTTGACAATATTTAATTGTATTATTAACGATGTTGATATTTTCATTTGATGAATAATCACTACGATTATTTTGTGTATATAAGGGAATGTGTAAAATAGACTCCGAATCTGATTCCGATCTGTCTGGTTGGTCTATTGTCTTATTCTTCTATCTCCGGCTTGGGACCTAGTGGGCATAGTGCAGTCGCGAATCAACTAGGCACATTTCAATAAGCGTCCGCGCACAACCAACCGATTAACAAGCCAACTTTTCTCACGTTATAACAATTAGGTGTCGTAAAAAACCAAGGAGCATAGAGGAGTGTTTTGTTCTAGTATTGGACTCCTTATATATGTGCACACCCCCTCCGATTCCTACTAGAAGATGAAGCTTAGAACCATCAGCTTTCACTGTGAATGCTTAAGCATCTATATACCTTTTATATGTTTCTAAAGTTCTAGTGAGAAGTCGTGAATTCTAGAGTTTAAACTTGTTAGGAGTGAGACAATTATCACCAATAACAATGAATGAATGTAGAGATAAGTTACAAACTTAATAGAAGTGGAAATTCTATAACTTGACAGTAACTCTTTACTGGAAAGGATTGAGTTCACAGTGAGACCTGAAGACCCTTGGTTCAATTCCCTGCTGGAACCAAGGGTGAGTACTGTAGCAGAGGAGTCCTATACTAGGATAAAACAGGTGTTCAGTGCTTCCTAGTTTTAGTAGTACCCAACCGATAGCAATCTGTAGCGAACCAAATAAGGATTATATTACCAAATTAACGAAGGACTAATAAGTATCTACTTATAAATATAAAGGTTAATTTTCAGGTATGTAATAGCGATGGCTAACCTGTATGTCCAAAAGTGACAACCATCACCCTTTATTTTGGTAGTATTACTCTTATTTCAATACATCATTGTTACTAATCTTTTCCTAAATTTAATTAACCTTATCATCAAGATAATATCACGAAATGATCTGAATTAGACAACCATTGATCACATGGAGATATTGGACAGCTATTTCGCCTTATTATTGGTACTATTTAACAGTGAGCATCCACAAACCCCTGAGTTTGATCCCTGATTGAGTCATGGACACGCACTGTTTAATGTTATTTAAATGATTGAGGTTAATTCACATTATTTTCAGTCGTTATTAGTTGTATTTTATTATTTCACTACATATTAACTTAATCACTAACTACTTGCTTGATTTAACTCCTAGAACCTTTCTCCATGCATCTTATATACAATATCCTACTCAACTTTTAAACTTTATTTTTCTGTTTACCATATTAATGTATTCTACTGAATTTGGATGAACCTCCTCTCTACAGGCGTGTCGGTTTCATATATATATGAGGCATGAATCAATTAAAATAATTGTCATATTATTCTGCATAACTTATTATTGATACTTGTAATTAGGATAAGTTTGTATTTTCCCGTTGATTTGTAATGGACCGAAACTGGTCAGTCTCTGTTGCCATATGTGCATCCTGAGCGGATTGCCTCGATATAGCGAATTTTTCACAAGTATTATATAAGTTGAATTGTGACTGGCAAGTGGAATCCAGGACGCGCGTTTCGTCCTATTTGAGACTCATCGGCTGGATGTACCTGCATCCCAATGTTGATGTTCACATTAGGATTCGAACTCAGTCCACTTCCTGCCAAACGCCACTGCGTTCACCACTAGGCTACTGTGTCCAGACAGTCACACTTGTGCAACGGGCATATATGTATATGTAATTAGGATAACTTTGTATTTTCCCGTATATATATGCCAGTTGCACAAGTGTGACTGTTTGGACACAGTAGCCTAGTGATGAACGCAGTGGCGTTTGGCACGAAGTGGACTGAGTTCGAATCCTAATGTGAACATCAACATTGGGATGCAGGTACATCCAGCCGATGAGTCTCAAATAGGACGAAACGCGCGTCCTGGATTCCACTTGCCAGTCACAATCCAACTTAAATATATAATTTATTATTGATACTGTTTATTCAACTTTATAAACGAAACAATATGCATGAAATATCACAATATTTTTTAAAACAATACATTATTATTATTATTAAAGTTATTATTTCAATTGATTTATATAACAGGGTAAATATTGTCTTGTAAGAGACAATGAAAATGATGAAGATCACTTACATCATATACCGATTGATAAACAAAGAAAAGTTACAATACAAAATTCAAAATTACAACTGCCTATTTTTGGTTTATCTCAACCATCATTTGGTGAAATGAAACGACAAATTAATGCATTACAACATAATGTAAGTGATTGTAAATAAATGAAGTGTAAAATATACTTAATTGGTTTATATTATCCATGAATTAATCAGTAACATGTATATGATAACAAATAAAGCATAACAATAAACTCGTATGATTATTCGTCAATGATTTCCTGGCGAGACCGAGAGTGAGCACTGACACGATGGAACCTTATACTAAGGCAAAACAACTTTCCGGTGATTCTTGATTTCCAGTGGTATCCAACCAACATCATTCTGTGATGAACACAAACAACTAAACTTAAAACCTTTCTCCACAAATTGCCTCAGTATAATAGATTAATTGATTGAAAACTCCTAACGAATATTTAAGGATGAGAAATATTTGATGACGCAGTTTTCTGAAGTAATTTTAACTCCAGGCTCTAGATTTATGTAGGCTTACTCATAACTAACTTCAAGAAATAATTCCAAAGCTCTAACATGAACACATGTTCAATAGAGTTTGACCAAATCAGGTTCGTCGCAGTTACCCACAAATAACAATAGATCACTCAGCATATAGTTAATTGATTAAAGTTCGGAATGTCAAACATCCGATTCCTGCTAACTGGTCTAAGTGATAAACTTACTCAGTGAAGTTTAAAAGTTTCACGTTTGATCCTCTGATGGCGATATGGGTTCACTTTGGTGAATCCAATACTAGGTAGGAGATATCGTCTAGTCCTTCACTAGTTTTTAATAGTTGTCTAATACAGATGAATATATAGTAACGAATTTAAATCTACAAATATTTTATTCCACTAGAAATAATTATTATATATTAATGGCTAAAATAAGACACGAAAATGAACTGTAATTCAGTAAGACAAATATTATGCGTTAAAAATGATAAGGTAGGTGATGAGAAACCACGAAATATATGAATTCATAGGTTTAAATCGTTTCATCTGTAAATGAAAAAGGTCATTTATATGAGAGATAGGAAATTTTATTATAGGGTATTGAGAGGCAGTTAATATAATAAGATAAATTATGTAAATATAATCTAAGTATTATCAAGTCAGTTAAGATGATAGCAATTAGATTGAAGTCGTATGAATACACCGCAAGATTCTTCAGATTCGTTGGCCAGATACCATCAACAACAACCTTCTATGGCAGAGAACTAAATAATTTCCAGCCGAGGAAGAAATTAGGAAAAGACGCTGGAGGTGGATTGGACACACATTGAGGAAACCATCAAACTGTGTCACAATGCGAGCACTGACCTGGAATCCTAAAGGACAAAGAAACAGAGGAAGATCTAGGAACACATTGCGTCTGGAATCAGTAACAGACATGAAGAGAATGAACTGCTGGAAAGTAAAGCCCAGGATAGAGTTGGTTGGAGAATGCTGGTGGACGACCTAAACTTCACATGGGGTAATAGGCATTGATTGATTGATTGAAGTTGAATATACCATAGAATAACAGAAGTTTTATCAGGTTGGTTATAACAACAATGAGAAGAAACTCGAACGAACGGAGGGCAGTGAATATTTAATTAAGAATGAGATTGGAAATGTCACAACAAAAATAGAGATTAAGGGGGAGGAGGAGGAGAGTGAAGGTTTATAAGACGTAACAGCTGTATGAGGTAATCTATATGCTAGAGGAAAATAACAGTCAATTGACTTTAGATGAGGTTATTGAGTTCAGTAGTAAAAAGACTCCACTTATTTACTGTTTGAAATTTAGATATTATGATACATTGTAGTATGGTATTCATTATATGCAATTATATTTATAAATAAATTAAATATATGAAAAGCATTTGTGATTAGTTGTTGTAATTAAAAGTTATGGATACTAGATTATGTAAATTAATATTGTAGCTAGTGAATTCATCATTATTAATGATACATAACAACCTATTGCTTTGAATGATCATAGTGACATAGTGAATAACAATTGTCTTGAAGTGCACCAGATATATGACCAAGTTACGTTTACGGTATTACCAGGGCAACTTCTAACGTTTGAACCCACTCTTACGAATGAGAATAAATCAGAAGGCAATAAAAGATGGAAAAGAAGTTATATTTGATTGTGAATAGAGCGGCAATAGAATATCAACGTCTAGGCTGGCAAACTAGAGATAGTGATGCTTTCCACGATGCGGCGTGACGTGATCTGGTGGTGATGCGTGACCGAGCGCCTTCAACTTAGTAGTGTCCGCTAAAACAAACATGGTCAGCATCAATGTCGAGGACCTATGTAACTATTTATTTTGGGGATTATTTACCGCTACAGTCTAGTGCTTCACTGGTTTTCAGTACTTGTTTAATATAGGTATTGCATTAGAAATCCTTGAAAAGAACCTATCAAGTTTATTCAGATGTGTTTATCAAAATTTATGGAAAAACTTTAAATGATGCACAAAATGATCAGATAAAAATAATTTTTTTTTCTGAATTTGTAAATGATGAAATAGAGAAACTAATACAAAACAAGTTTACTTAAAATGAGCGCAATGTATTACCTCAGTTTATGAATTATCTGACATTATTTAACATTTTTTTACTTTTGTAGTTAGTTTCAATTAATGTTTTTATTAATCGTCAAGTTTTTACTTCTTTTTCTATTGATGATGTTATCCTTACATGATTTCCGAGTAAACATTCTTACTAATGTTAATATTATTGCATAGCTGACTTTTGATTACAATATTAACAAAGGTTACACCACTTACTAGCATTCATGATGAAAAATCATATGTTATCTTTGTAATAGGTACAATAAAGAAACCAGTTCTTATAAATTTCTTATACTAATACAAATTATATTAAAATATGACATCATCAGATTTGTGTTAAGATTTCATTAGCATTACTTTTCATACATATTCACAAAATGATTTACCATATTGGTTCTTTCTCTGGTAAATGAATTATTATTACTATTATTATTACAGTATACTCGAAATTAGAATGCATTTGATTGATCATTGAGAGATACATTTGAACCGAAATTTGTAGCATAACTGGTTATTACTTATACTCTACTTACCCTACTTTACATCAAAATATACTGTACTAAAATAAGCAGTTACTCAAATAAGTATACAAAATTCTATTATTTTAATAAAATTGTCTATTTGACTATCATGATCAATTAAGCTTCATCATTAACATTAAGGATTTAAAAGGCTGTATACTCTCACACTTCTGCTTTTTTCTCGTGGTTGACTGGATTATGAAAACTTTGAAAACTTTTACAAACCTGGACAGGGTCATCGATAAACAAGGATAACGTGATGCAGATGTGAAGACATGGATTGCAAAGGCAAGGGCAGCATTTCTGCAATTAGAAAAGAACATCTAGAACTCAAACCAACTGTCAGCCAACATTAATGTCAGAATTTCCAATATAAACGTCAAGATAGTTCTATTGTATGGAGCTGAAGCCTATGTGGAGAACTACGAATGCCATAATTCAAACGATACACGTATTTATAAACAGTTATTTGACTAAGGCACTTCGGATCCGTTGGACAGATACCACCAGTAACAACTTACTGTGGGGGATAATAAACCAAATTTCAGCTGATGAAGAAATTAAAAATGAACATTTGGGAGGTGGGGTGAATAGGGTGTACATTGTGAAAACATCAAACTTAGTCACAAAACAAGCACTAACTTAGAACCTTTAAAATCACAGGAAATGAGGAAGACGAAAGAACACATTTCGCCAAGACCGGAGATAGACATAAGGAGAATGAATAGCATTTGGGAAGAACTCATATGGAGATTTGAAGACAGATCTGGTTGGAGAATCTTGGTCGACAGCTTATGTCACACGAAGGGTAATAGGTGAATGAATAGATGAATGTTAAGGAATATGAGTTCGAAACTTTCATAAGAATACTTATTTTTTTAATTGTTTCAGAGAAAATTGGATGATTAGTAGCAAAGTATACATATTTAGAAACTAGGTATTCTTACCAATTGCAAAATAAATTACTATTAATTAAAGTAAACTAAATTTATGGTTTTAATCGTTTAGTCCATGCATATTTCTCTTCTTCCTTTTTTATAGAAGTGTTTAGTTGTCAATGTACGCAGTGATCCATGCCTTTTCACATTTGATGTAAATGATTGGTTTCCATATGCTGTAAGGGATTATGAATCAGTTCAAAATGTTTTAGAAAATCAACATCAAACGGGAATAGATTTAGAGGAAATGGAGGTGAAATGTAGAGAAGATGTATGTCTATTTTTTTGTTTTTTTTCTGATGCTACTTATGTAAATAACCATAAGATAGTTGATAGATGAAAACAATAGCTCCTAATATTATGAATGTTCCAAGTGAAAATATTTGTAGTTTGGAAAGTATTTAATATCCTGGTGTTATAAGAATCGTTGGTTTGACAATTTACATTTTTCTCATTTTCCTTAATTAACTTACTGGCCTTAGTATGACTTTCAACACTTAATATGTTCAATGCTACTGTTTTTAATACTTTAAGATTCAAACTATAAATCATGAGCCATATGTTAACTGGAAGGTAACTAGTATTTTGTATGTCTAATCATAAATACAATGTTTTTGGCTTGTTTGATATCGATATTGCGACTAATGTGCACACAAGTTGTAATATGGATGGTTAAGAAGCCAGTTACTTTGGCGTCTGCTCTGATAGATGCCGGTGAAGTTTCAAACGTGTTATGGTACCAGTATTGCGAAGTTGTATCCTCGAAAATGATGCTGAGGTTGGGTTGGTTTCATGGAGGCATTAAGAAGATTGTTGTAGTGAAATAGCCATCTGGAAAAAATATATTACAGAGGAAGGAACGCAAAAACGGAATGCGTATGTAATAATTGCTTTGACATTTACGACAGTATAACAGGTAATGGACATTCTTAGTATATCCAGGATTGGATGGCAAGAACCTTGGTTCTAATTATTCAGATGTACATCATTCCATGGACAGTAATCTATACTGATAATTTATGGGGGTTATTAACCACAGCAGAGAGTGGAGTGTGTTCATCAGAAGAATTTTAGGAACTCCAACAGCTGGAATTCATACACAGGACATCAAGTAGTCTGAAAAAGTCTCTAAGGTCCTATAAAAATTCAAGAAACAACATGATTTTTATATCGGACATATTTTGATATCAATATAAATGAACCCATCTCTAGCCTAAATAAGTTTACTAGTCATGTAAAAATATTGTATCCTCCTTAACTTCCCCTAGTTTTCTAGCAATTTTTAATAATACATAACAGTTCTCATTGGCTAAAAACTTCGTCAAGGTCAATTGTGGTCGTTTAAATTCGGCGACCAAAATTTAATTTCACCAAGATATCTGGTTGAAACAAAATAACAATGATGTGTAGTAAATTAATTCAACTCAATAATTGAATAAACACATTACAAGAATATTTTTTTTGTTTGTTTTGATGATAATAAAAATATTATTAAAATTGTTTACAACTATGCTTCTATGTTGTTTTACAATTTATGCATTTAAAAAACATGTTTATAACAGTTATGATATGCATACTGCTTCTGAAGTTAAAACAAACAAAAAATCAATCAGTTGTCAATTTAACAATACCACTATTGATGTTAGTATCAAATGATTAGAGTAATTACTGTTGATATCATAGGATGCATAATTATCTCGATGATTACAGCTACTTATAAATTTAAATACATAGACTATGTATTTATACTTTCTTAATCTGTAGTTAGTGAATGTTGTATAAAACTTTTAGCATAAATGACACTTCTAGTTGGAATTAACATGACTTAGATGGATATTATGATGATCAGACTTAAATAGTGATATGTTATATCTCATGTAGGAGATCTGTTTTATCTTACATTACCATTGAAGTCAACTAGTTTCATCTTCATATTATACAAGATTGTCAATATTATCATTCATTATTTGTATATTGTTCTAGTGATCATTATGAATAACAATGTGTAAATATAGTTCACCATTGTTTTAGATTTATTTACCTTTTTGATTGTATTTAATTAGGTAATCACAATAGTTAAAGCTAAAAGAGAAAGTGTATTTTATTTTTATGATGATATAACATTTTTTGAACATCAACCAGTAGCACATATAGCTACAGCACCAGATTATTTATTAGTTGGTGAAGAAGTATACAATAGTGCTATTGTTGGAAAACATGGTATACGGTAAGTGATATTGAATTTATAGAATTTTCTATTAGTTATAAACAATGGTAAGATTATAGGATGGGCTAATAATATTTCAACTTGGTGCTCTTAAGTTAATAAGTTTTGTTCAAATAAGCATATGAACTAGTGATTTTCTGTCTATTGACTTTGACGAGAATGATATAACAACTTCGACGCATGAAAAACATTGCGTCACATTACTACATTATGCGATTACGATTGAGGAAATACAGCTAGTAAATATTTAGAGTTTATAATTATCTTTAACAGTTAACGATACGGATTAATAGTTTGAAGGTGTTTCTATCTTCCTGGTGATGTTGTTATGGGTTGAAATTAATTAATCCCTGTCACTTTATACACATTCTTAATGAATTAATTCGATTCAGGTTGGGTAGTGGAAATCAAGATGTGCATTTCCTGAACGTTGTGGTAACTAACAAGAAATGTCTAAAATTGAAACCCGATGTAAGCATCAATACTAAGATGAAATTACTTCTAGCTTATGAGTATAAAATAGGTAAAATGGTATGTCTTGGATTATGTTTGCCAACTACAACCAAGCTTTAATCATAAAAATAAGTATTTCCACCAGCGTCTTTATGTCAAATATAAAGTAACTTTTAACAGACTTTAAAAATTTCAGAAATTATTTAAAAATGTTATATGTAAATAAGTTTTGCTAGAGGACACTAAATTGTACCTGGAAGTTCCTAACCTAATGCCTGACAAAGTTGTAACCTTGAACTACTGATAATTTCCGTTTACAAAGAGATATCTGTTAAATGTTCTCAACCGTTTTCTATAGTTTTCCAGTTGATCGATTTATTTCATGGTAATAATTTTCCATTAGTTAATTGAATTCATCACAGATTGATGTTAGTAGAGTACCACTAAAAGCTATGGAATATGAAACTCCTCAGCAGTACATACCTTAGATTCAACCACATGGGCTTCATGGTAGCGAACGCCTAACCCTCAGTGTCACTGGACTAGCTGTCTTTTACTGATAAAATTCCTGCTTCCATCTATTTTCTTTCAAATGAATGATCTTCACAAATATTCTAAGTTTTTCTCATTTCATGAATAAACTTCACATTGTTTTATAAAATTCAAAAAAAAAACATTTTAGGTATATTCGATTGAATTTTTTTACCTGGAAAATTTCCATTAGAAGAAGAAGTTGACAGGTTTATAGATGAGTTACGAGTAAGTTAATGTTGTCTATTTATATTAACTTTTAGATCGTATTAATTAATAAGTTTTCACTTCAAATCACAGTTGAGCGGGTCATAGAGAAGTGTGTTACATTTATCTATCCCATCCTACCACTTTTCTGACTAAACAAAAAACATAGTTCCAGATGACTATTAGCAAACCAACATTCTAGGAAAATGTATGAAGTGATCTTTGGATTGATATAACAATTCGTAGTTTTAATTGGTGTAATCGT
Organism: Schistosoma mekongi; assembly: GCA_034768735.1. NCBI lineage: Eukaryota > Metazoa > Platyhelminthes > Trematoda > Strigeidida > Schistosomatidae > Schistosoma > Schistosoma mekongi. The sequence continues at coordinate 63,668,761 of CM068305.1, forward strand.
GCAGTTCATATATCTATTTTAAAATGTAACGCCGGCATCTGCTTGTGGGTGTCATACTTCTCGTAGAATAACAGTTGTTTAAGTAATTAGCAATTATTGAAAATGAAACGGTCTGTAATTTCATTGTCTGCAATATAGTCGTCGTAATGTTGACATATACATGGGCAGAATGAAAAGGCATCTATAGTCACCTTAACCATCCTCGTCATCACAAATATTAGTTTGTGAATTTGAATCCTACGTCAATCTTGAGATAATGAAGAAATTTTAGGCAGTAGTTGTTAATGATATTCAAGATTTGCTGCATGAAGTTCATGAAGAAAACCTATAGTTCCATCACTCGAAAGAATAATAATCTGGATCTACCAAATAAGCAGCAAATCAAATCAGCAAAACAAATTTAAAAAAGGTTTCTTGTAGATAAGGTATAAGCCTATATACAAGGTAACAAAACTTTACAACTCCATTTTATCAAAAATTATGAAAATAGAAAATGAGTTTGAAATGTGTACTATGATGGAAGGAGGAGTCGATCTCAAAAATTGATTATTATGAATGTTAAGAGGAAAACAAAAATGTTTATTTTCATCAATATCAATCGATAAAATATCTCGGTTTATATTCAAGTTCCAGTGTAGTATAAAAACGCCTGAAAGGTAGTTATGAAATTACCTATAAATGTCGTAACTGAGATGCATATCTGTTTGTTTCACTAGATGTTTTACTAGAATATAGGTTTTGAACTAGTTTTCTTTAATACATAGTTTGTGCAAAGAACATTTCATAGGAAGACAGACCAATCTGGTTAACAGTAGTTTAAAAAATTTGAACGTATCATCCACATTTAATGTATTTTCTGATAGTTATCAATATTTATCCAATAGGATTAGGTCTTATATATTTTTGCTAGCTAATTAAAAAACGATACCTACCTCCAACCGCTATTTTTTTCTCCTACAGTAGCATAAAGCAATAAACTCACTACAATCTCGTTATGTAAGATTTAGAATAAAATCTATATTTCTACGAATCTTAATGTAGTACTTGATATGTATCAGTGTAGTTTTCCTTTGGCGCATCTAATTCATGCACTATTACTTTCTTTGACAATTTACCATCAACAAAATGGATATGTAGTTTACTTTACTCTTTAAGTTTAAATATGATAATTAAATAATGGTTGTTAAATATCTTTACAATGTAATTCTAATAATACTATTATCATAATCATGAAAGTATCGTCAATATAACTTATAGTTTATCTAAATATATTTCATGATATGCAATCCAGAAAACGAACCAAGGACCTTAAAGTCTTTATGTGAACGCTTGTTTACCAACACAAATGGTAAAGTTCAAATTTAGAGAGAGTAAAATAATTATCACTAGTTGGCTTGTAGAATTGTTGCGCTCCGTCACAAATTGATTAAAGTAGGAAACCTGCCATCGGACATCTTCTAAATTATGCTAATAGTCAAGCTTATGCTATTACAGATGATGGTTTTGAGTATGATGGGTGATTGGGTGGTAGATGAACTCATTCCTTGAGGAGTCCTATGTATGTTAGAAACAGCTATCAAATGCTCCCTGAGTTTCTACGATGCCCAACTGAGATCAATTGGTGACAATCGCTAACAACAAAAGCAAAAACAGTTTCTATGTTAATAATAATAATGACATTAGTAATATATATAATAATGATGTGGTCAAGCAGTGGGTGTAATTAATGATAGGAATACATCTCCAAAACTGATGGCACGAAACGATGTCATACAAGATCTAAAAACTACTAACGAACCCATCAAAACGAATGAACAACAGGGCTTAATTTCTCAAAGTTTATTTGAAATTGTTAATTTTACTAAAACAACAACAAGACTGTACGGTTTGCGTTAAAAATAAAAACAGTTTACCCATCAGACCACTTTTAGACATGGGTGATTTTGCTTATGGATGGATATTGAAAAACCTGAAATTCTTAAATAGAAATATAGTCAGGCACATCGTTAAAGACTCATTTGAGTTTGTCAACAAAGTAAAAAATTTAATAGACGAAATCATATCAATAATATGATTGGACGTAACATCTGTGTTCATTGACATTACGAGACTTGAGACGATGGATTTTATATACAGGAAACTTACAGCAAGGAACAACATAAACGTAAATTTCTGTGTTCACGCTAAGAGATTCAATTCTCAGGGGTACAATCAAAGTGTTTTTTAATTCGATAGCAGGTTTTACAGACAATCAGATGGCGTTGTAATAGAATAACAATTGGTCCCACTACTCACCGATTTCTTTTGTCATAATTGGAGAATAGTCGCCAAAAAAGTGAAATTGATCAGTTAGCATTATATTCTTGCTACAAAGCCGATATCTTACAAATGCAATGGACAAGATTAGTATACTTCAACGATCTAACAACGCCCATCCATTGACTACCTTTACTTTAGATGATCTTAACGATAGTATCCTGTTCACCAGTATTCTCCAATGAATTCTGTCCTGAGCAATCCTTTCCAGCTGTTTCCAGTTGATGTTTATCGTTTCAACATCTACTTTTAATTCTCAGAGCAGTGTGTTCTTCAGCCTTTCTCTTTTTTGTTACCCAACAGTAATTCATGTTAATGCTTGTCTCGTGATGCAGTTTAATGATTTTTACAGTGTATGTCCTATCCATTTCCAACGTCTTTTCCTAATTTCCTCTTCGACTGGAAGTTGGTTTCTTCTCTTCCATAGTAGGCTGTTACTGATGGTTTCCGGCCAACGGACATTCAGTATCTTGCTTAGGCAGTTGTTTATAAATACTTGCACTTATCTGATGATGTTTGCAAGTAGTTCTCCATGTTTCAGCTCTATACAGCAGAACTGTCTTAACGTTCGAATTGAAGAATCTGACTTTGAAGTTGATTGACAGTTGTTTCGAGTTCCGTATGTTTTTCAACTGTTGGAATGCTGCTCTGGCTTTGCCAATCTTTGCCTTTACATCTTCATCGGGCACTTCTTGTTCATCGATGATGCTCCCCAGGTACGTGAAAGTATTCACTTGTTCTAGAGTTACTCCATCAAGTTCAATTGGGTTGGTGCTCTATGTGTTGTATTTGAGGATCTTACTCTTTCTCTTATATATGTTCAGGCCTAATGAGGCTGGGGTTACTGTTACGTTGATTGTCTTCACTTGCATTTGTTGATGTGTATGTGTTAAAAGAGCTAGATCATCCTCGAAGTCCAAACCTACGAATTGCATCCTACTTGTCCATTGAATTCCATGCATCCCCCTCAAATATGAAAGTAATCTCCACAACATCCAATTACAATCCAATTTAGATTACAATTTCACTAATTGATTAAGTAAACACTCATTTAAACATACAATTTTAATTGTATTATGGTTGAATGATACTTTTTATTATTTAATTATTTATGTGCCTTTCTTTTTTTTTTTTCTTTGCATTATAGCATATTTGTTCTGATTCTTTACCAAAATATTTACATAATTCAAATAGCCCAAAAAAATCACAAACAATTCATCAATCATCTATTCATGATCAATTTACTACATTAATTAATCAATTAATATTACCACATTTTATAGTAACTGGACATAAAATGACTGATGGTACTATACAACTTGGTTTAGTTATGGGACATTTAGCATTAAAAGCATTAAGTAGTATATTTATATCAATTAATCCGAATTGTACAAATTTATTACAATCTAATCAAACTGCAAAATATTTAATATCATTATCAAATAATATTAAACAAATAAATTCGAATAGAGTTAATTCAATCAATGATAATACTAATGTAAAATCTGATTTCATAGAAAAAAAAAATATAAAAATATTAAATGAAATAACATTTAATAAACAAATGAATTTATTAAAAAAAGGTAAATTTCATTTTATTCGACAACTTGGTCGTTATTTACCATTTATGGCACAAGTTAAAGATGAAGTAAGTTGTAAAAAAAAAAAAATTAAACCTTGTTGTTTTTTTTTTTTGTTTCTTTTTTAATTTAAAAGATATTTAAAGTTATGCATAGTGATGATTGTATATGTAACTAGTTTATAGTTGATTATAATTAATGTTTTGTTCAATTTAATGTTTACATTGAATGATAACTGATAAGTAGAATTTAGAAAAGTATACTTCATGATATTTAGAACTCATTGGTTAGATGTACTTGTATCCTAATGTTGATGTTCACATATGGATTCGTACCTAATTCACTATGGTGTCAAACACCACCGTGTTTACTATCAGGCTACTATAATCAAACAGTCAGACAACTCAACTTAATTTTATTCAGTTTGTTCAACAATTTGCATGTTTTTGATACAATAACGAATAAGTTTGAACGGAGAATATTCTTTTCAATAAATTCTCTTCAGATTCTATAAGTATAACTTTAAAATTAATGATTACAAAAATAATTAATTCTCAAGTAAATAGATCATTTAAATATTAAGGGAATACAGCCTATGAATTTGTGATTGTGTTGTAAATATTAATTGTTTATAAAATGAATGGTGCATATATTTGTAAAATTCCAATGAGTAGAAATTAAGATTTCTGACGTTTCGTGGCAGTTTAGTGCAAGTCACTTCTTCAGAGAAATGAATAACGATTTCAACTCAACACATCCATTCAGTGCAAAGATATCTCTGGCTCTAAACTTATTCACAAGAGTTAGTAGACTCATTACATCTGAAGACGACAAACAATACGAATACAAAAATATAATCAGCATCCTACGGCTTAATAATTTTCCAATGAATATTATTAGAAATTTTGCAAAAACGGAAGGACTTATTACTAAATAATACTAAATTAGTCAAAACAACTTGGATTGGTATAGCCGTTCTACCTTACTGCCAAGTCACAACTGATGAATTACGAAGAATTCTATAACAACATGGAATTCAAACTTTCTACAAAACTACCAACACTATTCGAAGTACATTGGTTAAAATAAAGGACAAAATCCCTTTCACCTCTACACAGAATTGTGTCTACAGGCTAGGATGTATCGACTGTGAGGCTTTCTATATTGGAGAGTCTTCACGAGAAATCAAAACTCGTGCCAAACAACATGAAAGTTACACTAAACGATCTCTTAATAATCCTGTTGAACTTGAAAAATTACAAATTAAATCAACAATAGCAGTATGCACATGCTGTCTATCACAACCATAAAATCGATATTAAAAATATCTGAATTATTCAAAGAGGTTTTCGAATTATAAGGAAAGACGAGTATCTGAGGCGCTTCATATTTTGTTAAATCCAACTGTACTTAACAAAAGGGAAGGCCTTTCTATTCATCCAACATGGACTTTCTATCCAACTAGCCACAACTAAACTACATCGAATTTCATACACATGAACATACATACAATTTTACTTTCACATATACACATATTTTCCTCACACATCACACTAACATCACACATCACACATACATGTCTCATTTCAAACTACCTTGACCTATATAACTTGACATCATGACACGGTCAAACTCGCATTTTGATTGTACGAGTTTATTTTGTTTTTGATTTATTCCATTGTATTATCATTTAATCTTGTGTTAATTCAACTTGGTTATTCATTTCTCTGAAGGAGCGACTTGCACTAAGCCGCGAAACATCAGAAATTTTAATTTCTACTCATTGGAATTTTACAAATATATGCATCGCTTATTTTATAAACAATCTATCCAATGCTCAATTTATTTGAAATTATCAAATTTAACTTTGGTAATGATATGTATTAGTTGTTGATGTTGAAATAATAGTCATCATGTAACTTGTTCGACTTGTATAAGTTAATACGACAATTAGAATGTTATGTTGACAAAACTATTATGTCTGAATAGGTAAGAAAAATCTGTTGACGTAACCTTTCTGTGTGCGAGATTACAGTGACAAACTCTAAAAGTGAGTGCTTAGTCGGTCCCCGTACGTCCACCCAGTATCCACTTAGTTGCAAGCCAACATAGGAAGTACACAGGCAGATGAATCAGCCAGACAAATCATATTATGTTTCAAGCGTTCCTTTATATATATGTAAACCAGACCTCATAGTCAACCAATTAGGTAACTAACAAAACAGAAGAGACAGTGGTAGCGAACTGGTGCACGTATGCACAATTAAGCAACTGTAGTTCACAAATAAGAAATGATATACTAACAGTCAAAAGGTCAAATAGGACAGTAGGGTGATAGAGATATAATAGTGATAGAAGTTAAGTGTTTACTTTAAACACACCTAAAATAAACGAAGTAGCCCTCTAAAACGTAGTGTCGAAAGTTAGTTATTCTTCTTGAGTCACCCCACACAACATGTAATAATAAGATCATCGAACAAATATTTAGACATATATGGATGAATTGGAGGCGGAGGGTGACGAAATTACAGTTGGGTCATTTGCTGTTAGTTGATCACTGAATTATACGTAAAGATGATACCAATTAAATAAAATGGGGGAAGGGGAAGTAAATGATAATTAAATATTCATTTGATTGAATATGTCACAGATTGATGTTTGTAGGGTACGATTGAAAACTAGGGAGCACTGGACAGCTGTATCGTTCTAGTGTGGAACTCCTCAGCAGTGCGCACCCCAGATTCAATGGTACCCTGCCAACATCAATCTGTGATATATCCAATCAAATAAATAACCAATCTCCACAGAAATGACCATTCCAATTGAATTAAGTATTCATTATGTAATAATGATACGAAGAATTATGATCAGTTCAGTTGCCTGCTTTTAGAAACTTTACATCATTTATGATACAATTTAAGTCGAAAACAAGAGTACGATGGATGAGACTTGAATTTACTGTGTATTCATAATTACTACTACTACTTCTACCTCTAATAATAACAATAACGATAATAATAATAATAACATAATATAATACAATATACTATTAATATGGCATGAAGATTTGTGAGTGATATGAACCAAGAAAATATCATTTGGATAACATTAACATAATTTATAGAATCACACACAAAGGAAAGACTGTGCGTACATTCCGACAATAAAATCGTCGCATAACTAAGAAGAGAATTAGTTCAATGGATCTTGGGCAAACCATGACAAGAGGAGGTTGAAAGTATTTCTTCTGTATACAGAGTTCTGACCTCTTAACTTGCATATCCATCACCTCTACCATTTTAAAAAAACTTTTAATCTTACCGTTCTTGGTAGATAACCGTTTACACAACAGATTATTTTGAATGACTGATTCATATTTGCAGCATGACCTGTTCGAACTGAGTGACATAAAATTGAACTGTTGATCCTTTTGACAATAACCTTGGTTAACCATGATGGGGGGTGCTCACGAGTATTATTTTTTACCAACGTGTTCATAGTAAACAGTTGTTTATAACATTAACCTCTAGAAAAGAAATTTTTGATATAAAACAAACTTTACTATGGAATGTTCACCAGTTAGATGAATTGAAAGGTGACTAAAATACCTAGATATAACACAACGATATTAGAAGACGTTGTTGATAAGCTCGGTTCTGGCAAAATTCATAATGTTGTTTATAAAAACATGTTAATGTAATGAAGGGAACTGATTTGAACTTTTTATTATTATGGGGACTATTGTAGTGGAGTTAAATATTAGGACAAAGTAGCTATCCAATGTTTCCGGGTTACTAATAGCACCCTACTAACATCAATGTGTGATGAATTTAATCATCTATATACAGAATACAAATTTTGGTACATGAATGTCCACTTCTACAAACTGACAGATGAAATCATATGATATCTTCAACCAGTCATTCTCTTAGTAAAATTCCGGAGAATTTTGTGTTTAGGTTCATCTCGAATCTGATTAAACTTATCACCAACTAGTTTAATCATTTCCTCTACAAGTTTCAAGAATTTTGGAGTTGCATTGAAGTTGATAATCAATGACTTTCGAATTGAGTATTACAAGTACGATTATAATCATATTTCATTCTGATGGTAAACTGTTGATTAGCGTAAAATTCACTGTTCTAAGATCATGAGGTAGTTGATAAATGAAATCAAGATTAAGTATTGTAAATGTTATTAGTATTTGAATTGAACATATACTTGTTTCTAGAATATTCATACAATCATGCTTTCTATTTTATCTTATTTCAGTATGATTATAATTAGTAATAATAACAATGTTTATGATCAACATATATGTTTTATACTTTACCTATTTCATTCTTCTATAATATTCTAGGTGGATCAAGCTATTGATGATTTTGATGATACAGTAAATCTACGTGAAGAAATAGTTGACTCTTTAATTGAACTAATAGAACTTCGTGAAACTGATGAAAGTGATGTATGTTAAAAGTACTTATCAAATTAACAGATTCTTTTCAATATAATCATTAAGTAATTAATAGAATTTTGATAAATGGAAATATCAAATGCTTGATTGTATTAAGTGATTATTGAGTACAGGCAGTTGTTATGTTTGCTTATTATTTTTTGTTGTACTAATCAAATTTTAGAAATATAGACAAAATTTTATATGACTCCTGATTGCATGAGTTATATAACTTTGAATTGTTATAACCAACAGTAAGTGTTAATGTTTTCATAATTATAGTTACCTTTTTCTAATACGTTCAGCTAGAATGAGATAAATATCCAAAGTTTTCTATCAACTACTTTCGAGCATTAAACATCAATAGCTGATATCATTATTTTCACCTATTTTAGCTTTAATATTATTATTATTATGCTACTTAACTATCAATATAATGTATATTAACTTTAACTGGTAGACATTTAAGATGAATACATATTTGATTGAATATATCACAGATTGAGGTTAGCAGGGTATGATTAAAAACCAGGGAGCACTGGATAGCTGTTTCGTTCTACTGTGGAAATCCTCAGCAATGCGCACCCTAGATTCCACATCAGGGGTTTTAGATTGATGGTAAACGACTAACCATCTGCACCACTGGATCGGCATCCAATTGTAGAATTCTCACTTCCATCAGTTTGTGATATATAACTCGACGATCATTCATTTTGATTGGTGTGCACTGTTGAGGAGTTCCACACTAGAACGAAACAGTTGTCCACTGCTCCCTGGTTTTCAATGTTACCCTGTCAACATTAATCTGTGATATATTCAATTAAATAAATAACCAATCTTTACATAAATAATCATCCCAATTGAATTCATATTTGCTTATAATTATCTATATTCATATATTTGTTTCAGAAAAGATCACTATGTAAAGTATTATATGAACGTGTTATGGATCAAATGGAACGATATCATTTATTGATCTGTTTCAATGCATACCTTCGTGAACAAGTATGTTTCGTTTCCTCTTTTTTTTAAAAAAAAAACTATTTTTTTTTTAATATTTAGATGCAATTAAGATTCAGTCAAAATTTTTCAACATGGATGAAACATCAACCACGTCTTTATCAAATTATAGAATTATTTGATATCTCAGAATGGTTTTCATCTGTAGATATGCTAAAATATGAACATCGTATATTGGTAAGTATTAAATGAATTGATTAATTGACAATGGGTATTTTATTGTTTGTACATAACATTAATCCTATTACATAAGTTAGCCATTAAACAATTGTTTGTTTTTTTCAAGAAATATGAACAATGAGGAAATGATACCTACTATTATTATAATAGATTTGGAGCTTAGGACAAATATACTTGGAACTAGTTATTTACGATACACAATCTGGCATCTATAATGTCTTAGTTAAGTAAAGGATTAGTGAAACAGATAAAAAGTTTCATTCTTATACTCACTACATTGACACATGACATATAGTCGATTTTAAGAAATTCTTTAAAATTCTTTATCGAATTCCATTAACGATTCCACATAGTTTACAAGTCCACCTTCAACATACAGCTAAAGTTATTACGTCCACATTCACGAACTTGATCTGTTCATTCAAAAAGAATGTTTGTCAAGCCACTCACCATATTTTGGCCATTGACATAGGTTATAATAAAGTGAGGTTAACACAGAAACCTGTTTAACGTCCTTTTCCACAGTTTTTCTTAATTTAGTCAAATCTTTTATCGCTATATATTTTGTTCATCATCCCTTTATCCTTACGTAAATCATATTATAATATTTTTAACTCTCTGCTAACAATTATTATAATTATCGTTATTATTATTATATGGTAAGTGGGTGTTGCGAAGATTGTTGAATGTCAATTTAATATCACAAATTGGTCTGAATTAGACAACGATGGATCACTTAGAAGCACTAGACATCTATTTCATCCAAGTATAGGACTCTAAAGTAATGCGTACCCATAAACCAATGCGGAATCGAACCAAGGACCCACTGACTACGCTGCGAACGATATACCATGAAACCACTGATTCGGTCTCCACTCGTTAATATTTCTAACGCAGTCAATTCACCATATATTTACGCCACCTCATCCATCGCAATCAGTAGGTAACTTCCACACACCCTACACAGTTGAACTCCACTGTTCACGCCTTCTCACTAGAACTCTAGAGATTACCTTGAGAACTTAGTCACTAGTGAGCTGATACTTTAATCGATCTTAAATTTGCCTACGTCTTTCGTGTATATATTTCATTCTGTTTACATTTACAGATCTATAGAGTTAATATTTGATGTTTTATCATAACATATTGTTTATTCTCCTGTTTCGTATTAGATAATCACTCAATTTAGCGTCGACATATCCTTATTCACTCATCTATGATTTACGACCTTTGATTAGTGGTTACATTGTCCACCTTGGTTTTTGTTAATTATTCACAATTATCTTCATGAACACATTGTTACTTGTTTTTATTATAATCTGACATGCCACCGCTTGACTGGTATCGATTTTATCTTTGTTATAAATTATATATATATATATAAGTTTAGAGCTTCGATGAAGAACTAAGTTTCTACAAAAGATACATTAGCTCGATTTGTAAGAACAGTATAATCGTAATGAATTAAGTAATCATTGAGTTGAGATAGTATGATACTAATGGAAATGCAAGCGAATAAACGTTTAGAATAAGGTTTGAAACGAACAGGTATCTGCAGTATTATTAGAACATTCGTGTTTTGAATTACAAGTCAAGAAATAACACAGTGAGTATTCACAATTGTTAACGGAAATGTATTATATTAACTAGAGATGGAATCACAAACATTTCCACGTAAAGTTCAGAATTATATATCTATATCCAAATATTAGTGTCTTGACTATAAATAGGTTGAGGAAGTAGTAAGCTTAGAAAGGACCAGTGATATGTAATGAATATGAGCGCCAGCAAAACAAAGGAATGAATGGACAGGAATACATGCAATAATACATTTAAAGCATACATTAGTAATTACACATGTTGATCAGATAAATAAGGATACAAATACAGCAGTCATACGGTAGTCTGAATTTGTCATAGAAAATCACCACAGCATTTATGAATGATGGTACAAGTTAAAATAAATAGTGAATGCATCTACTCCACTTTTACTAATTCTGAGTCATAACAAACAACTTCTTTAACAATTTTTTGCACTAAGCTCTCATACTCCAACCAGGCGATATGAACTTGCCAACATGGCTGAGGTTAAAATTCACTGACGTTATGAGCTGATGAAATATTTCGTTGAGCTTAATCCTACTCATACTAACATCGTTGAACATTCACTATCTCATGTTCTTGATAAATATCTAATATACTTGAAGGATTTTTAGTAAATACATAGAACAATGATTTGTTTTATTCCATATTACATAGATCACGGATAGTTCACTTCATGTCGATGAATTAAGTACACAACGAATAACTGGTCTTGATAATTTTCGTCAGTTGGCTGGTTTACCAATTTATGGTTCAAGTCAACCAGATACAAATGGTATTATCAATATACATAATGTACTAACAAAAGCATATTGGAATGTATCTTTGAAAAATGTTAGACCAGTAATTGAATCAACTACTAATAAAAAAGGTTCAGAAAAATCTTCAAATGGTAAAGATACAAATAGTTATGCAGTTATTATGCCACAAATGATATGGATATGTTTACGTGATGATTATGTTATTAAATATGCAGGTGAAACATGTAGTTGGAGAGCAAAACGTAAACCAGAAGATCCAATAATACTACGTGGTGCAAGTGGAACTGAACTTGAGGTTTGTTTTAAATTATCATCATAAAACTATTTATGTAGTTAGAAATACTCATCAGAATAATTGATTTATTTAAACACTCAAATCAAATTCATTATGTTTGACGTTGTATTGAAATGAATGATTTCTGTGTCACAGATTAATTTGATGATGGTTACCGTAAGTGATTAACGTTAAGTAAACAATACTTGTAATCTTGTAAGTGTATTGATTATTTTATAGCCATACATAAAACAATAAACATAGTTTTAAAATAAGGTGGTTTGTGAGCTCAATAGCTCAATACAGTTTCCCTTGGTATTGATTGATAACCTACCAAAGGTCAATCAGTGGCGAATTCAATCAGCTAACACTTACTTCCCCTAAAATGAATCATTATAGAAGGATTATATAGTGAACAAGTTATATTTAAACAAAACATGCATAGTGGGAGGAAAATAAACGAAATCATTAAAGAGGTAAAATTGACTGTACCATTAAGCATTACTTTTAGATTTTAGGTCAGGTAGGATTGTAACGAAGGAAGTATCTTATGAATTAAATCATATAGTATGCTATCAGTTATTTTAGCCAAATGTCAATGAGTGACTGTTGCTTAAATATCCAACTTAATGATGTAATGTTCCAATCAACAGATACTAAAAGACAGAATAAGTGGTCAGGAAAATATGAGTTGTTTTATATCAGCAAACAATAAACTTTCAAATAAAATATTTCGCACAAAATAAACACGATTGAAATTCATTTAAAGTATTAATCATTGTCAGGCAATAATTTTAAGAAGCACTCACAAATTTATAAAATTATGGCCTAAGTTTTAAGGCCTGTTTAGTACTTGAAACATAAAGTGGTTGGAAGTACTCGACAGGAATCTTTTAATTTTCATTTCAGTCTAATTGACACTCGTCAACATAACATACATATAATCTTAAATAAATCGACTTTCCCTCCCCCCTCCAACTTAGACTTAAGTCACCTAGTTACATAGTTCAAAACATTATCGCTCAGTTATTTAATCAGCAACTAACTACTTTTAGAAATAAGTTACATAAATTAAATTGTCTAATTTTTAGTTATGATTAAATAGTGTCAGTAAAGTCACATAATGTATCTGTTAGTCTAAGTAACTATTAGATTAGATTTATTTTTGATTAACATTCAAATGAATTGTTTTACACTTATCATTTTATATACAAAATATCTATGTATTACATTCTTGTCAATTCATATACAAACATGTATAAAACATATTTCTTTGATGTTTATTATTTTAGACATTAATTTATGTTTGTTTGTTTTTTTTTTTAAAATTTCTTTTATAAAGGAAATGGAACAAAGATTTGCACATTCAATAAGTAAAATTAGACCAACATGCAAATTATACAAATTGAATGATATTGGAAAATTATCAATGTTTGATATGAATTCAATTGATCAACAACCAGAAGTATTAAGTTTAAAGCAAATGTTTAAACAAGCATTTTGTCCATTTAACACAATTAATTCAACATCATCATCATCATTGTCTAATAATAATAATAATAATAATAATAATAATAATAATAGTAGTAATAGTACACTGGAAACATCATCAACTCATAGTTCATTTTTTGATAAAATACCTGATTCATATGCAATTTATTTAAATGATCATGCTGAATATCATCGTGTTCCATTGCCAAGTTACGGTCATCCACCTCCTCCAGTAACTTTGTTCTTTAAACTTTTATATTTCATACTATTGAACTACCTGATTATATATATATATATAATTGTATAAAAATGTCCATGTTTATCAAAACAAAGATATTTGAAAGAAGAATATTCTATTCAGTAAATTCCCACTTCAGGTTCAGGTTCTACAAATTATGAGTTCACAATTAATAATCACAAAATAGAAATAACTAATTTAGAAGCAAATACATCATTTCGGCATGAAGGATTATTACTTATGAATTTCTTTGTGCTTGTAAATGCCTCCCAGTATGGTTAAGCAGTGGTATTGTCAAAAATATCAACAGTTTCATATTAATCCACTTAGTCTAAACAGGTTATGCAGTGAGTATAAAACAATCATTCAGTATAATCTACCATATGAATAGTTATCTGCCAAGACCGGTTAGACTAAAGATCCTTCAAAACAGTAGAAGTAATATTTCATAGGAATAAAAAGGCCAGAACTCTGTATCTAAAAGAAACACGTTCAATCTCTTTGTTTTTGCGTTAGTAAACGCAAGATTTAACAAGTCAATTTTCATCGTAGATACGTAATAAATTAATTAATTTAATGTACAAATAGTTCCCTTTTCCAGTGTAATTCCATAACTTAAGTATATTTTCCCTAAATATTATCTGCATGATCTCATCATACACAATTCTTCATACTAGTAATATTATTACTTTATTAAATCAATATTATGTTAGCATTAACAACACAATCTAAAATGCATTTACAGTAATCTATCATATTGAAAAGATGCATTTCCTTCAAAATGGGTCCTTTCTATGTAATGAACAATAATTTTGAACTCATAATTTTGGTACCTGAAGTAAAAATTTATCGGAAATGAGTATTCTTTATTCAAACATCTTTATAAAATAAGTGATATATATTTCAATTGGGATGGTTATTTTTGTGGAGATGGGTTATTTTATTTGATTGACTATATTACAGATTGATGTTGGCAGGGTACCATTGACAACAAGGGAACACTGGATAGCTGAAGCCCCTGGTGCGGAATCGTGGGTGCGCACTGCTGAGGAGTTCCACACTAGAACGAAACAGCTATCCAGTGTTCCCTGGTTTTCAATGGTACCCTGCCAACATCAATCTGTGATATATTCAATCAAATAAAATAACCAATCTCCACAAAAATAACCATCCCAATTGAAATATATATCACTTATTTTATAAACAATTTATCCAATGCTCAATTTATTTGAAATTACCAAAGTTAACCTTGGTAATGATATGTTCAAACATCTTTGTTTTAATATACATTTAATTATTGAAGGTCATTTTGTTTCGCATCAATTTCTTACATTATCCATTAATTGTGATACACTCAACACTTTCGAGCATTTTTTTCTTATTCATTCAATCTCTTTTCAAAAAATAAATATTTATAAGTAATCTCATTAAATGAGGTTGATGAACATTTCAATGTTTAACTTGATAAGTTGATCCATGCTTCTTTAGGGAAATAATCAAAAATCAAAATGATTGAATATAAATGTAAATATGAGGCTAAATGTCACTACGAATGTTTAATCGTGTGCATAGTATGGAAACATTTCATGAGTTATTATAAGTGAAATAATTTTTAATATGTTGTTGATAATGGATTGCATATTATATAAGAGGGAATTAAATCTTACAAGTGTTTATACATTTACATAGCTTTACATTTTATTCAAGGTAACGAATAGACAATCGGACGATTCATATGTCATATTATGTAAATTTGTGTAAGAGTAAATACTTGTGGTAAAAATTATTGATCATAGGATAAATGTGTATTTTATTACCGTTAGCATATTGAACTGTGTAAGTTGATTAGATAAATGGGAACAGAATACATAGATAATTTGAATGTGTTTAAATGTTTGAATAAATAAATAAACGTAGTAAGTCATATTTAGATATTCCCGTTAATTTGTTACAAACAGTCTCTCTTTGCCATATGTGCGTTCTGAAGCGGATTGCCTCGATATGCCCATTATTCACATGTATTGTTTACATTTTTTTGATTTGAATCGTGGCTGACAAGCATAACCTAGGATGCACATTTTATCCTATATGGGACTTGTCAGCTGGATGTAACTGTATTTTACTAAATTTGTGTTTTTCACTTACTTTACCGCTTTATGCTACACTAAAATTGTTAATAACATTCAGAGAGAAATAAAATGTTAATCACAAATTACACTTTAGTTTATAACATTTATCTACTAATTAAACGTGAAACAATCAAAAAGTTAAACATTATATCTTTAGTTAACAGACATTTGATTATTGATTTAAGATGGTTTGTAAAGATTGGTATTGAGTTTAGTTGGTTGAGTTTGTTACAGATTGATGTTGACAAGGTGTGCACTGTTGAGAAGTTCTATACTGGGACGAAATCGCTATCCAGTGCTCCCAGGTTTTTATTGGTACCATGCCAATATCAATTCGTGATAAATTGAATCAATTAAGTTAGGTGATAACTTGAAAATTTAGACAGTATCTACTAAGCTGTAAGTTATAGTATCGATTGCTTTAATATAATAAGTTATTATTTTCATTATTATTTTGATATGATTTTTAAGTTTTATCTCAGTAGTATGTTGAAGTTGATTGATTTCACGGTGAATACATGACTTTCAATTGTTGTTATAATTTATTAAAAATGAACGATCTCAAAAATAAGAAAATGAAAGTGCACATTGATTTTTACGTTGATAACAACGAATATTTAATGTTTAATTGAAAATTTAAATGAAGTGTTGTGGAGATTGATGAATGTTAGTTTGATATAATTAATTGGTCTAAATTAGACAATTACTGACCACCAAGAAACACTAGACAACTATTTAATCCTAGCACAGTAATCTCTCTACAACACTTGATTACAATCAATACCAGCTCACCAATGACTAAGTTCTTGAGGTAGTCCCTAGAGCTCTAGTGTGAAGAGGTGAATAGTGGGGTTCAACTGTGTAGGGTGTGTGACACTTACCCACTATTGGCAATGGATGAGGTCGCGTAAATATATCATGAATTGACTATGTTAGAAATATCAACGAGTGGAAATCGAATCAGTAGTTTCATGGTATACCGTTTGCTGTTGAGTCAGAGGATCCTGAGTTCAGTTCTTGATGGAATCATTAATGCTCACTGTTGAAGAGTTTCATATTAGGATAAAACAATATCTAGTACTTCCTGGTGATCAATGATTATCTAGTTTTAACCAGTTAGCGATGTCTATTTAGAAAATTATCTTAGTACAGATGAATTAAGCTTACTTTAATGAGTAGAAATAGTAGTAGTGACATTTACATTTACCAGTTAAATTTACACAATTTGAAATAAGTTCCATCGAAGTTGGTAAAACAACCTTAATATATTACCTTTCAGTGTGATTACTCAGAGCAAAATATCTAATAAGGTATCTGTTTGCAATTCAATAAAGAAGATTTAGTCTTTCTAGTAAAAGATTTCTCAGAACTTTCTTCGAATTAAGATAAAACTATAATGAATATTTAAGCCTAAATTTTAAATTGCAATCTAATTCATAACATTATTATGTTAGTAAAAGGATTGTAAATTTATAGTTTACACTATACACTAACTTTAGTTAGAAACAATTCAAAATCAGTAAACACTACAGAGGTTATTTCATTTTAATATTACACTTCTCAATAAAGCAATATTTATTACTTACCTAACGATACACTATACACTACTTATATGAAACTTTTCAAGTAATATCCAGCTTAGTACAAAAAATCTCAATTTAAGCATCATATCTGTCACAACACATAGTAAAAGTCTATTTTAATTGACTTCAAAAACATTTGAATTATTTTTATCTTTACACTACTAACAAGAACATTGATCATTGAACTTATTGATATGTATATGTATATGTACGTATATATATATATAAACATGTTCTGAATACATCAACTCACAACAGAATTCTCTAGAAAATATTGTCACCAACTATTAGTTACTAAGTAATTTCAATACAATGAAAATTAATTTTTTTTCTTTTTATAAAACTATAATTTGAATAATTTTACTTAGAATTCAATTGAATGAAATATTTTACAGCTTTATATACTATTTGCAATAAATACAATGAAATAATATAAATACTGGATCAATTGAATTCACCTTTAAAAATAATCAGAGTTATAATGATTGAAGCATTTTTTTTTTCATAATGGATTCAAATGATAAATGAAAAATAAGTTTTTCAATTCATTTAATAGGGCGTAAACATTTTTTTTTAGATTTTATTTTGTTACGTGATAAATCAAATATTTAAAATCATTATGATTTGGATGATGATGATGATGATGTTGATGGTCAGATTAATGTAAAACAATCTCGTTACGCGATTACAAAGAGGCTGATTAGATTGATGCTTATAATCAAATGGTTGATGTAATCTTGTGTGCATGAAGAGACAGTAGCAAATACCATTGAGTGCCTAGCTAGTCTTTGTGCGTCTATCCGATGCCTATTTAGTTCCAACTCAGAAAATACAGAACACAAGATTGACTAACCAACCATATAGAATTGTATTGTATTTCAAACATTCCTTTATATGTATACAAAACTTGACCACACAGTCAACCAATTAGAAAGTTGACATTTATACAAAATAGGTGTAATAGTGAATGTGAACTAAAGCAACGTATACACAACTAATTAACCGTAGTTTGTTAATAAGTAACAATACACTGACAGTTAATCCTTTAAACGGGAGGATAAGTCAAAGGCAACGTAATAATAATAAGAATAAAATGTTC
The DNA here is from genome assembly GCA_034768735.1 of Schistosoma mekongi. Lineage (NCBI taxonomy): Eukaryota > Metazoa > Platyhelminthes > Trematoda > Strigeidida > Schistosomatidae > Schistosoma > Schistosoma mekongi. The sequence goes on from CM068305.1 coordinate 63,687,487, forward strand.
ACTTTCTATACAACCAAATATAATGACATAGTCTACTGAAAAGCAGTTCTTAAAGAAAATCAATTTTCTTTAAGTGCCAGGCATATCATCATTTGAAAGCTCAACTTCTGTGATGTGTATCTTTGTTTTCTCTGGAAATTTTTTTTATTTCTATTCTTCGTTTTTAAGAAAATTTATTTATCACGTATAGACTAGTATACTCATCTATGAGTTATACTGTGATCGTCATAATCAATGTAAGTGGTAAAGGACTTAATTCTCTAAATGGTCAAAAGTTAAAACTCTCCAACTACGACTACACTGCCTCATTGGCTTTTACTGATGAAATCAGTAAAAAAAAAACAACAGAATAGTAAATAATTACTACATCTTAGTTTTATGCTATTCAAAGGAGACTATACTGAAGATTATATTAGAGATCGAAGCTAACTATTAAGCTTTATAGTAAGTGCGTTATCTTGATGTTAATATCTAGTGATCTATATTACTTATCTAGTCCTTTTGCATTATGGCATGACAACCATTGATTATTATAATTGGTAACTTTTTATCACTTGAAATCACCGAGTTTCATATTTTACAGTGTCTTACTACTACTTCGAAAAATCTTCTTAAATTTAGTAACTAATTAGTACTTAGGTGTAAAGGAATTTTTTTCAATTTTGATGTCGTCACCCCATACAAACTAACCTTACGTGATGAATTCGTAAAAATATGCTAAACGGTGGTTAGCTACTTCGTTTCAAACTGATACTACACATTACTGCAAAAACAATTTGCTCATATTTCGTAAAGGTAGAATTTCGGAATAAACCATATCGACATTCAAGTGAGATATGTTAATTAATTGAAACTACCTTGTTAGGTATATTTCTGACTTGTAACGAACATCCTGAATGTACGTAATACAACCTTGAAGGAGATATAAAACGTATAGATTCCACTTTTTTACTAAATATGGATGAGGCAATACTTTTAATTATTAAGATATTGATTCCCTTCAAAGACTCACTCATGATGGCTGTGTTAATCAAGTATAAGTTTACCTAACACCACTGTAATTATAAAACAATATATTAATCAGCCCACTGGTAGTATATAATTCCCTCAAGATGCAAGACGTTAGGAAACTGGAAGTTAGCGTATATATATATATATATATATATATATATATATATATATATAGAGAGAGAGAGAGAGAGAGAGAGCTATTTGTAACTACTGGGTTAATAAACGTTTCTTTCATGGGAAACATATATACAACACTGTTTACTTCAGCAACTTTTATTTTTTTTAGCTGTTTGTATTTGTCACAGATTGGTGTTGGTTGAGTACCACTGTAAGCAAGTTACTGCTGGACTTCTGATTCGTTCTTGTTTGCTACTTTTTAGCAATTGGCTTCCCTCATGTATCCAGGAAGTCCAATTCAGGGTTTTCAGGCCTTATAGAGAACGCTTAACCATACTCACCACTGAACTGTTGTCCAGTAGTAGAATTCCCACTTCCATAAAATCGTTGTATACGGGATGATCGTCGATCGTCACCGATGAGACGTCATGACTATTGGGATTTAAACTTGTCTGGAGTGAGATAATTATCATCAATGACAGTGGATGATCATTATGCTATCCCAAAAATTAATGGAAGTGGAAATTCTATCATTGGCCAATGTCCCGGTGGTGCAGATGGTTAGAGGTACCCCAAGGAACTTGGAAGCCTGGGGTTCGATTCCCTGGAGAAATCGATGGTGCACACTACTAAAGAGTCTCATACTAGGACTAAACGGATATCCAATGCTCCCAGTCAACATCAGTCAGTGACAATTACTAACAACTTAACTTAATATTTACCTCCACCAAACCACCTTAATTTTATTCATTTTTACTTTTTATTTTCTAAATTTTTCACTTTTATTTTAACAGATTTTCGATCAAATATTACGCCTAATGCTTAATAATGCTCGTGGTCTTTTAGCCAGTACAAATACATGTCTTTCATTAAAGCATGCTTGTAGTGGTTTAAGTCAATCAAATAAAGCACCAAGACGATCTATTTTTAATCCAACTAATAAAGACGACTTACATTTGCCGAATCCATCTGATACATTACTAAATAAAGTAGCTGTAACTAATTTATTATTTTTTTGTGAAAATGGTCGTGAACGAACAAGTTTAGCAATGTCTATAGCTGGACTCATTTATTGTCATCTATTTGGATTTATGTTTGGTTATCGAGTTGAAGAAGAAGAACGTATATCATTACGTGATGCAAAATATACTAAAGGAGAGTTTGTTGTAAGTTAATAACATCTTATAATACTTTATTGTAAAGAAATTTTTAGCTGTGTCGAGATAATTCTAGTTATGAAAATATAATACCATCAAATTTTTATACCATTGAGTTATTGTTGATTGACTTATATTTCCAATTACAGTTAATGTTGAATATAGTGTAACTAATACGTAATAGAACTAATGATTAGTGCTTTATTCATTATACTAGTGAACTTCTCGAATCAATATATATATGGTGCGAACTTCAATAGCTCATCTAATAGCTAGTCAGTAATAAGATAAGTAACTAAACTTATCAGTCTTATATTTTGAAATTGAATAGTGAAATGAACGCATACAGTGTCAGCAGGACGAAAAATTTTGTCATAATAAGGAATTTGTATGCTTCTTATATAATACCACATACTACTAATTACATTTGTTTACAATATCAATTAATCATTCAGTGCTTATTATCTCTCGTTGAGCAGAGGTCGTTAAACAGTATTCTCCAACCACCCCTTTCTTTAAATCTCTTTTTCAATTCTTCCTGAGTACTGTTTATTCTTTTGATATCTCCTTCCAATTCTTGATACAATGTGTTCTTCGGACTTTCTGTTTTTTCTTTATACTTGAGGATTCCAAATTATTGCTTGTCGTATGACGCAGTTTGATGATTTTCATAATGTCTATCCGATTTATCTCCAGCGTCTTTCCTTGATTTCTTTCTCTGATGATATTTGGTTGGTTTGTTTTCTGCCAAAGAAAGTTGTTGCTGATAGTGCCTTGTCAACGAGCTCGAAGTATCCCATGAATACAAGTGTTTATAAATACCTGTATCTTTTGAATGATGCTTATGTAGTTGTCCATGTTTCAGCTCCATATATTAGAACTAACTTAGTGTTTTTTATAATATGCTAAGCAAAAAACATACATTTCTCATATATGTGCCTAAATGTTAGTGAATTTTCAAAACAAGAAAGCTTGGGAGTCGTTTTTAATGCATTTGTATGCACTTTGTTAACCAGTTAATATGTATTCCTTTGCATTGATTCACTTCCTTATTGCATCTTAGAGGAAAATCAATCTACGATTTTATTAGAACACTTCTGAAGTCTTCTATTTCATTGAACGTATTTTTCTACTACGAGTTAGAATATACGGCACGCGAGTTGTTTTAGGGGCAGTTTGGTGGAAATCATGGACACTTGTTACGTATTATTAGGAACTAGCCTTCAGGGAGCACTTAAAATCTTCGACCGAACTTACGCTTTCTTGTGAAATCAGTTTTGGGCCACCCAGCTTTACAGTACTCGGATCAGTGATGACCTTGACAACTTGATTATGACGGTCGTTAGCTGTGAAAATGGGTGACACGGAACCAAACTTAAAGGAGAGAATAAGTTACTTCAAGTATTACAGATATCTCTTGCTGACGAGTACCATACTGTGTAAAACGTGGGTTTAAGGTCTCCTGCCGACTATCTAATAATCCACCTTTCATCTTTGTATGGCTACAGTGCTGATGAATCCTCTAGACTAGTAGCCACATTATAACTTGATTGATTGATTGATTGATTCGATCAGCACTATAAAGAACCTGACAGATATCAGATTGATCATTACACAGTGATTGAATCTGATCAATTGAAAGAAGAATTTAAAAACTGCTGTAATTTTATTATTTCGTGTTAATGATGCGTTATGATTTAACAGAAAATCTATTATTTTTTAATAAACACTATATATTACTGATATCTGAAATAAGTAGAACAATAAATTACTGACAATTACCAAAGTTCCACGAAAATCATGAATAATCTTATTTTAAGGGATGCAATTTCGAAGAAATACAATGACCATAACTACAAAGTAGCAATTTTCTTTAAAACTTCTTAGTGACTAAAAAATCGAAAATTATAGAGTTGACGTTTTTGTTTGACTGCTTGACGAAGACGCAAGATACCAGATAGTAGTAAGTGAGTGAATAATTTAAGCTTAGAGCATTCAGTTAATAAAAAACGTTAAAGAATATAAAATCGTAAGAATTTAAAGATGGAGCAATCGTAATGACTGAAAATGATTTTAAAAAAAAACTGACGTTATCATTGAAGCAAAAGAGTAAACACTGATTCTTTTTGAATACAATTGTTACATTTTCAGTGTTTAACTGTTATGACTTAAGGAATCGGATTTCCTTAATTAGTTTGAATGATTTTAAAGTATCACCCTTATGTCATATATCAAGTAATTATCTTAAAGAGTTACTTCTCTGGGTCTTTAATCTGTCTAATTGAAGAATGCTTTGTAATATGTTCTTGAAATCAAATGTTGACACTTTCTATTCTATCAAATATAACCACTTTGGTAGATATTATTACAATTAAAGGTAATATAAGATGTAAATCAATCAATTATCACTTATATTAAACAATGCATCATTTTATAGATGATTATATCCTTTAATTGAACATTTCATTCAATGTCACATTAATATCATAGTAATATTATTACAAAAAATTTCTTTTAATATAACAATTTAAGATCATTAATGATTTATTACTTTTATTTTATTATTTACAAATTAAACATTTTAGATTATAAAACGATTAATTCGTATGTTACCAAGAGGTCATCAATTAAAACGTGAAGTTGATTATGTATTAGATAGATGTTATGAATCAATGTCTATGATGCATTTTCATACAAGAGAAGAAATTTATTTTACATATGTTAAAGTATGTTGAAAGTATTTTGTATATATTTGTAGTATTATATTTTATTAGTTATTTTCTGTATTTATCAACTAGAAGACGAAATGCACATCCAGGACTTCATTTGTCAGTCACAATTCAACTTAAATAGAAGATTTGAATTTATAGAATACATTATTTTATATTATTTACTTATGAATATCTAATTTAATATGAATAACAACCCAGTAGTTAAAATCTTGATATCTCTGTGTGTATATTGTTAGTTGAAATTCAGTTCTTTAAGATATGATGTCAGTTTATTTACATAGAACAGAGTAAATTATGCTTTATGCATTTTATACATTTTCATATTGGTATCCGATCTTATTGACGGTTGTTATAGTTTAACTGAATTGCTTGTTCATTTGTTAATGTTCATATTTAAATAATGCAAGAACGACAACATTTGCAGAATACTTGAATTTAATGTATTTCGTTGCATTCTCATCAGCTTCATACATGCTATTGATTTTAGTTAACTTAAATTATTATTACACATATTGATTTTATCAACTGAATTGTTTATCTGATAACATTGATCTATTGCTACCAGGGTAACTGATAATTAACTACTGATTCCTTTTGAACACAAAAGTCAGGTTCCAATTTTCTGATTGCAATGGCCTCAACAAATTTTAGTAGAATCGTTTTATGTCGTTTATTGATGATTTTTTAAAGCATTTGTTACATCGACTTCATGTCCCGTGTCTACTAAATGACGCATAATTGAACTTCTAAAAACGGTTGCTTCTTCCAAGCACAGGTTCTTTGGGATATGTTCAATAAATTGTAAATTGGCCCGTCTTTCTCTCCTTTGAATGCTCCTGCTTTTGCCAGTACATGTGAACTGGTAAATACAACTGGAGGTGACATTAAACGGATATTTATCAACTTTTGTTTGACTTATTAAACATCGTGTTTTGTAAAGCGTCAGTAGTTTGGCAGCAGAGAATGTTTGTTTGATGGTCGTTTTAAGTCTTTGATTGAATCATTTGGTTACTTAATCTCCTTTAAATACTAGTTGAATAAATGCCCTTTTCTTTTCGGGTTTCTCAGCTTCGAAATTTTGGTTACATCTATTACTATACTTCTCAATAAATGTTTCAGGGTACCCATTTTGTTGAAGACATTCTTTAATGATTGCAATTTCATCGACAACTTTATCAGCTGTGGACAGTCGTTTAGCTCTGAATCCTAATAGTAACAAGTCATAACTATCATATAACTCACATATTCCTTCATTGTATTTGTTGCTTTATTTATAATACTGTTACATGCTAATGTTCATGTAATTCATTATGTGTGGAACTGCTTGCGTTTGTTTATTCATCCGACTACATTGTTCAAGCATATTACTACATAGATTTGACATTTAGTTCCTCTGCATGTTATTACCTTACCCATTCACACTTCTTAGGTTGATTTAATTTACAGCATAAATATTTGGACATCTTATAATACATTCTTGGTCTGACTGTGAGACTGTATGTTGCCATTCAATTCAGTGCATTCCCATATTAGAGAATGTGTTGTTACTGTGATATTTCTGTTATGAATATTACATATTGGAATATTACAATTACAATCAACAATAAGTACGTGACAGTTCTATTTTCTGTCTCTCAGTTAATGGTATCTGGTTAATTATTCATTATACCATTTGCTTAGTTCGGTTACGGTTCGTAGAACTAAATCTTATCTGCGTCTTATTGATATATGGTCATATCAATCAGCTATTACAAACACCTTCATTTTCTCGCACTAGTAGTAGGGTCACTAAAATTATAATAACCACTACCCATTATACATTCTGAATATCAAATGATATTCTTTACATATGATAAATTTTCTTCATACATTTTACCTCATTATCATTTTAGGCAAGGGATGAAAGTGATCCTGAAAAGAAATTACAGCTACGTAAAAGAAGTTTAGCCTATTTAGAGCGTTACTTTTTCCTTATCCTTTTTAATGCATATCTTCATGATCAACAACCACAACGATGGAAAGTTTCATTTGAAGTATGGTTACAACAGGTAAATGTCAGTATTTTATTTTAATTTCTAAAACTGGAAAGCTTTTCAAAAAGTCTGCTTAGTGGAAGAAATTTTTAAGAATTTCATTACCAACAGCATCACATTTCTCTAACAGTTTCATTATGAATGAATCTTTTGTAACGTATCCATTTAGATGACAAGATTGTCTTGTGTTAGCTAGTAAAATGTTTACCTCTACAAAAGTAGTTGATTCTTAGCTTCCACCTATTTTCTTGATTAGAAAGTTTTATTTTACTTACTTATACAATCCAGGTTGCATTTTTACACATAAGTTCATTCCGGTTCTATCCGCTGGCTATTTCAATTTCATACGTGTGCCCATATCGTAATCCATATCACATTATATCTGCAGATGTGGATGAATATGATCATGAATTCAACCAACATGTTGAAAACATTAATACAAGATGTACTTCACTCTTTTATTCTAGGAACTCGAGTTTATTATCAATAAATAGCTGTAATGACTTTTGTGGATACTGTTATTAAATTTTCATATCGGGCAGTCAGTAATGACAGTGGTATTGATCAAATCAACAAAACTATGCTCAATGACTAATTAAATCTCAACTCGTTATACTTGACTGAGAAATTTTGGAAAATGTAAAAGCCTTTACATACTTATGCAGCATCATCGATAAACAAGGAGGGTCTGATAAGGATGTGAAGACGCGGATTGCAAAAGCAAGTGAAGCATTTCTACAACTGATAAATATCTGCAACTCAAAGCAATTGTCAAACAACATTAAAGCCAAAGTTTTCAATAGAAATGCGAAGACAGTTCTGTTGTATGGAGCTGAAACTTGTACGGAGAACTACGAAAAGCATCCTTCGGAAGATACACCTATTTATATTTAACTGTCTGCGTAAGATATTTTATATGCATTGGCCAGATACCATTAACAACAACCTACTATGGCAGAGAACTAATCAACTTTCAGCCGAGGAAGAAATTAGGAAAATACGCTGGAGGTGGATTGGACACATATTGAGGAAACCATCAAACTGTGTCACAAGACAAGCACTAACTTGGAATCCCGAAGCCCAAAGAAAAATAGGAAGACTCAGAAACACATTGAGTTAGGAATTGGAGATAGACATAAAGAGAATGAAGAGCACCTGGCTAGATCTGGAAAGTAAACCCCAGGACACAGTTGGTTGGAGAGTGCTGGTGGACGACCTAAACTTCACATGGGGTGACAGGCATTGATTGGTTGATTGATCGTTAAGATAAAATTAAATAAATCATTTTCTGAGGAATTTCTTACAGTTGGCTTCTCATTTGGAATGTTACTAATGTGTTGTCAAATCGTTATACAACATTTCAGCGGAAATCAATTGAACATTGTGTAAAACAAATATCCTTTTATAAAATTATGTAAATTTTTAAGTTAATTAGGGGTTAAAATTGTAAGTGATGATGTAAAAAAGTGGTTTTATCATGCTTTGACTTTAGTGAAGTGAACCACTGTACGGCAAGTATTTAACAGGTGTACCGTCTACGTTTTCGTACTTATTAATAGCACATATTCATGCTTTTCAAACGGTATAACTAACATTAATAAAACATCTACCCTTTACTTTTATAGGATTGTCAACAACGTTCAGTGTATTAAATTATTTAAAAGTATTATTCTTTTATGAAATGAAGGGTAGTTTAAGGTTAGTCTGTACGAAACCCTGGACCTAGGTTTTGCACTAATTCGCACTCATCAGTAAGGCATACTAGCAATTTTAGAGGAAACTTATACACAGATTTGATCAGCACTATTAAAGGGCTTGAAAAATATCAGTTGGTTACTACAGAGCGATCAACCAATGTATAAGTCTCAGTCTTACAGGAATTCAGTCACGGTCAGAGTCTCTCATTGGTGACTGTCGTAGATTGTAAAATTGGTTGGCCCGTAAGTATACAATGCTTTAAACCTTACTGATAAGTGCCAAATAGTTCGGAACCAAGGTCCTGAGTTTCCTGCCGACTATCCTCTAAACCACTTGTCATCTCATTATACAGCCATTGATGATAAGTCACTTAGACTAGTGGTCACACTACATTTCAGTCGATATAATTTGTTTAATACTGCAAAGGAATTGATGAACATCAAATTGGGCACTACGCAGTAATCAACCAATATTATGGTTGTGTTATATGTATTTGTAAAGAATGAATCAATCAAATGGAATTTTTTCACTATTGTTTTCCAAACTGTTTAAATTTATAAAGAGTAACTAGTTACACAAATATCTTTGATTAATTTTTTATTGAATACATAACTGTAAAGCAAATTTTTTAAAAGAGTATATGAATTATGTCTACTAGTAGAATCTATAGAGAGCTTTAAATTATATTTGGAATATATGAAGTTGATTTACCTGTATGTTAGCTTTTACGTTCACATTATGACATTAATTATCTGAGGCTTTAAACTCAACACATTTCTATTGGGTCAATAGTATGCTGTAATTATTATTCAAGACTGTACAAAATTCTGTCTTTTTAACAAACATCCATCCTGTATAGTTCCTCCCCCCTCCCACTCTAAGCAGAGCTATTTCGAAACAATTTTTAAAAGAATATATAAAGTTTCATTTAATTGTTCAGTTAATTCTATATTTTTATTTACTTTCTTTTTTTTCTTCTTATTGTTAATATTTTTATTTTTATTTTAGATTACACATCAGGTATATTTTATGAATTTATTAGATAATTTTGGTTTTCCTGAATTTGAACAACCTGATAAACTACGACGTATACGTGAACGTTGGAGATCAGATTTTGTACCACATCCTACTTTAGTTGGCAGTTTCATTTAACTCATTACACATATTAACTTCATAATTAATGATATACCCTATATAAACAATACTTGTATTCATCTATATATATATATATGTATATATATATATATATATACATATATGAATTTATTTTGAATAAAATGATATTCTATACATGTATTCAAGTATTACTACTTTAAATTACAAGACATCTTCACTATACTACTTAATTGAAATTTGTATTAAATTGATATCATAGTAAACATTATTATGTTGGTTTATTATATATTGATTACTTGAATTTTCTTAAATAAAATGTAAAAAAATTAAATGTCATTATCATTTTATGTTAAGTAACAATTTTGTCATATTAACATTCTATTATATTCCAGTTGACTACATGAAGATTTATTATAAGTTAATATAACCTACTTAAAAAAAATACTTTATAATTTATTGAGAAGTTATATTGAAGCAATAATTTTTGTTTCTATTGATGTTCAATATTCATTGTATATGATTAAAGTTTAAAGTACAATACTACTTAATTGATTATATGAAAATGAAATTAGTAGTGTTTTAAATGTTAATTGAATGAAATGATTATTGAAAACAATCATATGTTAAAAATAAAAGACTAGAAATTGAAATTATTTCTATGAGTACTTTTTATTATGTAATGAAGAAACATTTTTATCAATGCATATAATACATTCTATAAACTGAAGGCTTTTTTCTACATGAGACATTAAATTATTAATTTATAGTAAGTAATGGTTATAATATACCTTGTTTGTAGTAACGAAGGCAATCTAGATAATACGTTACGTTCTATTTGAGACAATTGGATTTCAGTATCTATGTTGATTCTGGAACTATGACCTGATAACTAACTTGTTGAACACAAACTCGTTATCTGCTAAGTCCCAATACTCACTAAATTGTGTTGATCGGTTTGTAATATATTTTGTTTATGAGTGAACATTTCCTAACATCCAAGAATTCTAATTTCATGGGAATATTATAAGTGTTACAAATAGTTTGTATTTGACAAAATAACACTTGTAAGATGCTTATAATGCTGTTAATAACTAACCATAAACACATTTATATAACAGTTAGAGTTCTACATAATTCAGTGTAATGTTTTATCGATTGATCATAAATGAACAATGATGGATCAACATAAGAAATTATGTATTAATCAACGTACTAAGAAAATTCAAGGGCATTAAACTTAGTGAAGAAAGAATTCTTCTATATTGCCGCATACATTTCAATGCACTTTACTCACGTTGCATCATATAAGAGACTACTTAAATACTAAACAGGTCTGCGAATGATACGAAATACCAAAACATTATTTTCATAATAGAGGTAGCTATGTATGTATAGAGATTCATACGTTCGACTTCTTCTTATTATAAAACCTTTGAAAAGGAATTGCAACAACACAAATAATCATTGTTATGCTTAACGAAGTTGATAAGTGGCCCCAAAGCAGTGTTTAAAACAACCTGTTAACTAGTCTCATGCACGTAAAATGTATTTAAATGTATAATTAAAACCTTTTACTTATATTTTACAAAATATTATTGTGACTAGAAGAATATCATTCTACTATTTAGGTAAATCTGGTTGGGTAAGTCTACAAATATCGTCAACAGTACAAGGCATAACAGATGTTCAATCATATCAGCGACGTGTCAATTGTTTTCGGCAGACCCAACGATTTGAAAATTCTACCACTGGATACCGGCCGGTCGGTCCAGTGGTTCAGAAGGTTAAGTGTTCGCCAACTTGAAAACCAATGAGGCGGAATCTAGGATGCATACTGCTGAGAAGTCCCATACTAATATAAAACATTTGTTCAGTGTTCCATAGTTTCTGATGATACTCTGATAATATTAACCTATAAAGATTACAATCAACTAAAGGATATTCAGTAGTAAAATCATTTCTACGACAACTTGTTTCATAAACTGAACAATTACAAATTAATTTACAATAAACACTTATTTTGTTTTGATAAATTGATTCCGTTTTTTAATAACCTGTACGTTTTACATAGGCATAATGTGTTGATTCCCATATTCCAAATTTTCGATTACCTCTTTCTAACATTCCAGTTAATAAATAACCACAATAAAAATCTGTATCTATGATACTTGTAGTTAGAAATAAACAAAAATCTGGCAATTTTTGTTGTCGACCAATTGAATCTTTTGTAAATTTCCCTGTAATAAACATTGATCCATCTAATTTAATGAATGTAACATGTCCAATTGTTTCATATCTCTTTGTTCCACCACTTGTTATCTGTATAAAGTAAAAACGGTAAAATTAAGAAGATTATTCTACTGATATTTTTAAATTTATATAAATATCTAACTGGTTCAAACTAGTTTGAGATATCATATTCAAATTTAACATTTTTCTACGACACTCAACTAGGATCAATATTAATTCACTAGTGATTAATGTCATGAGGTAGTTCTTGGAGTTGTTGTAAGAAGCTGTGGTAAGTGGAGTTCATCCATATTGGATGTGAAGTAGCTACACGTCTATGAAAATGGATGTGAATTGATTGAAGTTAGAAATATCAATCTCTAGATACCGACTCAGCTATCTAACCTATATGAGTCCACCTGAGTTTGATTAGTAGTTGCAGTGGTGGATATATACTTCTGAAAGTTTGATACTATAATGAGACAGCTACAAAAAGTTTCCTAATTATCAGTGGTTGTTTAATACAGGTCACTTCGTTATATGAAGTTTATATGTCTGATAATTGTCACCTTATAAACAGCTTTGTACTAGTTTATGAGATGATTCAGCGGACTTGACACAACACCAAATGATAGACTTTATTCTCCTATTTATAAAATATTAACCACACAATTCTAAGTCTTAACAGAGTACATTTAAAACTGGTCAAAAATGACTAATTGAGCGTAAACACAATGATAGTCTCTAATAACACATTAAAACAACATACAGTAGTACATGATACACCTCAATGGATTCGTAGTTGCTGTGTCTAATAAACTACAGATTACTGTTAACCTAATCTAAAATTTTTGGCATGATTCGACTAAAAGGATTCATTTTTTAAAAATGTCTATATCTGACATTAGAAGACTGTTTGCAAAATGTCTCATTTGTTGTTACTTCATTTCGTAAGGATTCTGTTGATCCCGTTTATAATGTTTGCTTTGTAAACTTTTACACGATAATCATCATGATATGACATTATCAATATTTTGCATTCTGACTAGAGGTCGATTTCAGTAATTACATTTATCGATTGGTAACTACAAATTATAATGAGACTATCATATAAACAAACCAATCAGATCATAGACAATGCTAAGCAGAAAATGGTGTAACGATTAGCTTGTGCTTCTCGAGGTACCTAACAGAAGGCAACATTACTTCGTCATAAAAACTATTAACTTCGAAAGAAAAATTCTATGGTAATGTAGATGGTGTGTAGAAAAATGAACAAACGAAGTATGCAGATTAGTTTTACATTAAGAATAATTCAAAAAAGATTTCTGAATGGACTAACTTTAATAGCTGCATTTACATGTTCAACAAACATCATTATATCGTTAGAGTTGAATTGTAGATAATAAATACAAGCCACGGAGCACGTGTTATTCTATCTATGCCTTGTCAACCTAATGTAAGTTCATTTCATTGTTCATGGTGAAACCTTAGCTCAGTCTATTTATTTGGAAATATTCTGAGATACTGAGCTTAGACCAACATATTTTTGTAAGTGGTGTGTGCATATCACTAAAATGTTTGAGGCTTACTCTCATTGTAAAGGACTGATTTCGAGTCCTTAATGAAGTTTTCAACATAATGTTGATACATTCGTTTTATACCTTCTTTTCTACAAAATAATTCTTTTTCCCTGTATCATATTTTATATGTTCACACTTTTTAATTACTAACAATGACTGAACCACTGGTTCTACTCATTTGGTGTTCACCTTTCTGATGAGGTGTGCTAATAACGCGTGGCAACATAGGACCAATACACATATACGCCAGGTCATATATACATACATACAGACATACAAACGAACGTGTGACTAACGAACCACGAATAGAACGTAAGGCGCTAAATGGATTCCGCTTGTCTGTTATAACCCACCTTTACTCATATTTGTGAAGTGACTTTGTGGCAACACATAATAAGAGTTATAATGAGTTGAAAACTGATTCTGAAAAACCTAACTTCTTTCTACAATACATCAATACTTTGTTTGTGCAAGAGTAGTTAATTAACCTTGCAAATTCTTGATTTTCACATTATGTTTACTCATTAACTAAAAAGAGGAATAAACACTCCATAGTCATTCTTAAGGTCCTTCAACCTTGTTGCTAAAATCTAGTTCTATAGATGGTTGTAACAAATAATGAGTATTTGTGTTCTTATCTATAATGCTTTCTGGGTCACCTAATAGAAGAATACTCCTACATTTCTGTTATAACGTGTGAAAAGTTGGCCTGTTAATCAGTTGGTTGTAGCAGACGCCTGTTGAAATGTGCCTAGTTAATAATTCGCGACTGCTTAAGCCCACTCAGTCCCAAGCCGGAGGTAGAAGAATAAGACAATAGATTAACCAGACAGGTCGGAATAAGATTCGGAGTCGGATTATATTTTACACATTCGCTTATATATACAAAATAATCATGATGATTATTCATCAAATAAAATTATCAACACTTAATAATACAATTAAATGTTGTCAAATGTGCTCATATAGAGTGATGAAGGTTTACAAATCATGTTAACAAAAAATCAATACAACTTGATAAAATGACAATTGTATTTCTAGGGATTTCGAATCCCTAACACCTCCCCTTTTTGAAAAAATGAGGATAATGACCTGGTCCCATGGTTTACGTAATTCTGAGTGTGATCGTGTACAACTATAAAGAATACTCAGAGAGAAAAAGAAAACATGATTAATTACGAATTACGTAAACAACCACTATCTACCATTAATCTCCTCCTCCACGGAAAATTGTGGGGTCCTTGCGTGGTAACCAGGTCAGCATTTCATCATTTTGAGAATGCATGGTCTTTAAGTCCACATTGTTACAACTTTTTGGATGAATTGGGAAGTTAAGGACTTGATGACGTTTGGCGCGTGCTTTGGAAATTGTATCAATTTCTCTCGGCTTAATGCTTCTTCTTGCTGAATGCTTCAGCTTCTTCGTGCATACAGCAGGCACTTTTGGCATGTTACTTAAGACAGCTTCCTGACTCGGAATGCAGGCCATACTACGTGCACCAAACAGGACTGTTTTCTGAGGTGGGCTAATGGCTCGTGCACATGGGGACTCAATGACATCAATCTCCGGCGATGCTACTGCTTTCTGGGGAACAATCGTAGTGACTGTGTCATTTTCCTTCTCTATTTCATCAGGAACCATGATAGGGACTGCGTCGGTTTCTTGCTCCGCTTCATCGACGAAAGCAGACACTAATAATCCATTCTCTGGAGCAGAGATACTAGGCACATAGGGCAGAGTTACTTCTGTCATGCAAGGCGATTCAATGTCATTGAGCTCAGGCAATGTTACTGCTACCTGGGAGACCATTATAGGAACTGCGTCATCAGTCTTTACAGGATTAACCTTGAACAAGTCTTTGTATTCCTTAGACCAGGAATCAGATGTACTACCAGCCAAATACTCGAAATGAAATTGATTGATAGAATTGATGAGGGAATCGGCATGGGATGTGCATGTGTTTTCTGATAGCCGCTTCTGTGTAAGATTCATCTGCCGGGTTAAGATTTCTAGTACGCGCATCTGGAACTGTTCATAACGTTTTTCTTGGCGTTCCAGCAAGGCTTCAACTTGTTCAAAGGTAAATGACATTTTGATGAGTTTACCCCGTCGCCACTGTTTTAACGTGAGAAAAGGTTTTGTCGCCTGTTGATCAGTTGGTTGTGCGCGGACGCTTATTGAAGTGTGCCTGGTTTACAAATCATGTTAACAAAAAATCAATACAACTTGATAAAATGACAATTGTATTTCTAGGGATTTCGAATCCCTAACAATTTCATTATTATTTTTTTTATTATTTAGTTCCTATCGTGATGATTACATCTTTTGATCACTATGTTGATTTACATTATGTTTTAGTTAGTTGTTTTTTTTTTTACTATTAAGATTAGTTCATGTAGTACAGCCAAAAAATAAACATCCATCTACATATGAACTGGAAAACTTTCTTATACATCTACTATCTGTTGTTTAGTGCTCAAAGGAAATGAACTTACCTGAATAACTTTACACCAATTTTTTAGAAATCGATTAAATATTAAAAACCATTTCGATTCACAACTTGGATATGGCCAACTTTCACATGATTCTAGTTGAATTATAAATTTTTTCATTCCATTACGTAGTAACTGACTACAAGATATTCCACGATTTTCATAATAAAACAGTTGTACCATGAAATAGCTATTTGTATCTATTAAAGCAGATAGTTTCTGAATTGATTACTGTACTAAAATAATGTAATACACATTTAAATAAGAAAACGAATAAGAACAGCTCGATAGAACAACAGCAACAACAACTACGAGGATAAAAGAAGCAAAGAATTCGAATGATACTTTGGAAATATCTGCAATGATCTTACGGGTTTTTCAGGATGAGAGGGGGGGGTGAGATTATCGATTTGTGTAACTTTCCAACACAGATTGCTCATAATTAAATAACCGTTGGAAATCAAAAAAATTTTTACAAAGATATTCTCCATTGGCATAGATCCCCTCCGTTGATTACATTCACAATCACACGAACAAACGAACCTAAATACTTCGGACTAAGTAAAGAATATTTTGTTTTCAAACCAATGAATCGATACCCAGTGGTTTACATTTCTAATTTCAGTCAATTCACCATATTTTCTATGAGGCCTAATATCCTTACTTTCGATCCATAATAAAGTAGTCGATGTATACTAGGATGAGGTAATTCACTAATGCTTCCCAGTTTTCAATGATTATCCAAATAAAAACAGTCAATAATATTGAATTACAAAATTATAAAGTTCTGAAAGTCAAAAATACAACTTCTATACATAATTCTTCGATTTCTTCTTTTTCTTATCACAAGCAATTATTTATTCTTAAGTATACTGAATACAACCTAATAAGTGAATTAGGAAGAACTTGTATATTCCCGTTGATTTGTTATAGACTGAAGCTGGTCAGTTTCTTTTGCTATATGTGAACGCGATGACGTTTGACATGAAACAGACTGAGTTTGAATCCCACTGTGAACATCAACATTCGGATGCAAGTACATCCAGCCAATGAGTCCCAAATAGGACGAAACGCGCTTTTTGGATTCCACTTACCAGTCACAATCCAACATAACTAACAAGTGAATATTTCATACTAGAATAAGTTTAATTTACTGTGAAAACATTTAGCATTACAAAATTGCTGAAGTAAACTAAAGTATGAAATCTAGTTAATTATTAAAAATATTGTTATTGTCATGTAGATTTAGAAAATTTTCAAATGAATAATTAATAATTTTGTAGAAACTAATTTATTTTGTAAAAAAAATAGTGGATTTTCTTTGTATTGTCTTAGAATGAAATGGGTTCCAATATAAAAATTACTTGAAATTTTAGACAGTGATGATTTTGAGACCAAAAAAAATCAATAAAATGGCATCAACCTTATTACATATATATGAAGTTTTATTAAAGATATATTTTAGTAAGTCTATTATTGCATAACTTTACAGAAGCTATTCATCAATAGTTAGGTCTATAATCAATTATCTTATAAGTTCAAAAAAGAATTATATAACCAACTTCATGCTACGGTTCCTAATCTATCTCTGATATGTGAACATGCATGTTACAACACAAAATGAATGTAGTTTGAGGTACAATGCCATTGTTTGTCTCAGTTACATAGATTGGAAACTAAGGGATAGAACAATTGTTTTTAAATGTAAGATTAAGAGTTTTCATCGAGAATTATCATAATTCCTATATTTTTAAGCAGTTCAGAATGTATATTATGCATGAAGTTTAACAGTAACAGTTAAATTCTAGTTTAGACCAATCAAACAACCAGTAAGCAGAAAATAATTTAGTTTGGAAGTATGTTCTCTTTCTTCTTTTTTACCACAGCTTTAAAAATCACCGAATAGTAACTACAGCTAATATAATTTGCTACATAGAAACATTAAAATCAATGAATTCATATTGGGATGGTTATTTTTGTGAAGATTGGTTATTTTATTCGATTGAATATATCACAGATTGATGTTAGCAGGGTACCATTGAAAACCAGGGAGCATTGGACAGCTGTTTCGTTCTAGTGTGGAACTCCTCAGCAGTATGCACCCCAGATTCCGCACCAGGGGCTTCAGGTTGACAGAGAACGTCTAACCATCTGCACCACTGGGTCGGCATCCAATGGTAGAATTCCTACTTCCATCAATTTGTGATACATATAGCGCGACGATCATCCATTGTCATTGGTGATAACTGTCTCACTCTCGACAAGTCTGAACTCCACCAGTAACGAATTCTCACTAGAGCTTCAAGAACATTCTGGAGTTAGTCACTAATGAGCTCATTATTATAGTTCAATTGGGATGGTTTATTCATATTGACATAGCGAAACTCGGTAGCTAGAATTAGATTTAATTTTTAGTTAAAACAATTAATAAACTGTAATTTGTCTACTTGAATTAAGTATACTGTCATATTTTGTAAGAACTTAAAAACTTTATTACTCACTATGACATCAAAATGAATTAAATGTAAGGCATTACATCATTTTGTAAAAATGTTATTCAATTGTAAACATAAAATTCATGTCAAACAGTGTTTAGATAAATTGAAAGAGAATACAAAAATGAAAAGAGTAAGTAGTCTGTTTAACAAACTGTAATGGTTTTTCAATACCGACATATAAACAATTGCCTTATAATAATCTCCTCAAAAATTTCAAGTTAAATATCTACCTATTAACAAATTTGTATACAAGATACTGGAAACAGTATAGATTTCATAGTACATATGACTATTATCATGAAGTTGTTATTTAGACTTATCATTTGTTATATGGTGTAATTAGAATGCTTAACAATAATGTTAAAATTATGAGTAAAGCTTAAAACAATCTAAGCTTCTAAATAAGAAAGAATTAAAATAAAATAGATGAATTTCGACATAGAAGACATACTTCGATTTCATATAAATTAAACTAATAAGAAATCTTGATATATTTATAAATTATGTATAGTATATATATACATTCAATGTATCATCATTCCACTAACTTACTTTCTGATTGGCTGGAAGTTGATGAACATTTATCAAAATTATTTGAAGGATCTTGAAAGTGTATATTTATAATTAATGTATATAAGCTTAGTAAACCGTTGACTCTTTGCTGACTGAAACTGGTCAGTCTCTATTGGCATATATGCATCTGGAGGGGATTACCTCGACATCACGACAAATCTCAAGTATTGTTTAGGCTGGATTATGATTCGCAGGCGGAATCCAGGACTCACGCTTCGCCTTATTCGGGACTCGTCGCTTGGATGTACCTATATCCCAACGTTGATGTTCACACTGGTATTCGAAATCAGTTCGTTTCGTGTCAAATGCCACCGTGTTTACCACTAGGCTACTCAGTTCAGACAGTCACACTTATGCAACTGGTAGCCTAGTGGCAAACGCTGTGGCATTTGGCACGAAACAAACTGAGTTCTAATCCCGATGTGAGCAACAAAATTAGAATGTAGGTACATTCAACCGACGAGCCCAAAATAAGACAAAACGTAAGTCGTGGATTCTTTTTGCCATTCACAATTCAATTTAAACATCATTAAACTGTTATTTAAAAATTTATCCATACACAATAAGAAAATGATTATTCTCCTCTTTTTTTTTTACTTTAGAATTAGTCACTCACTAAATGATCTACCACTAAGTTCATTATCCTTAAGGCAAATTTTCATTTACCTTATCGTTTTCTCTATACTATTAATTTATTATAAAATAAATTAGATTTTATATAAGTAAATATTTATAAATTGGCTAAAGAAAATATAAAGTAACCTTAAAAAAAAAAAGAAAAATGATAAAGGTAAAAAGTTTAACTAGATGTTATTTGATTCGATAATAAAACCATTTTTTTTCTACCTTCATTGATTTCTTTTCATTTTGTTGTTTAGTTAATGTAATGAACAACTAAATTAGAAGTAGAAGAAGAAAAAGAAAAAGATGAAGAAGAATTTCGTTTCTTTGTAAGCTTCATCTTATTTTCATTGTTATGATGGTTAATGTCTTTTTATCTATTAGATTGTTATTTTTCTAATTATTGTTAGTTGTAATGATCAAAATTCAAGGAAACTGTCTTTTTTTCCTTACTCAAAGTTAATTACTTTCAATAATAATAATAATAATAATAATAATAATAATAATAATAATAATAATAATGAAGATGAATTTATGAAGTAAAAGAAAAATAAAGCAAATAAGTAGAAAATTGGATAAACACAATATGAAGAGGGGGGGAGGGGAAGTTATTGCTAAATTGCTTGTTTCATGTTCAATGAGATTATTATGATAATGTTGAAGTTTACCAACGTGAATTGGCTTTGATTAGGTAACTATTAAAAACTTTAAAGTACTAAATAATTTTTTTTTGTATTAGCAAGAAATTCTTAGGAACTGAGTATACATAACCATTTTAAAGATTAAACTCAAGATTTTCAGGTCTCATGTATTATGATAAAATAGTTGTCCTGTTCTTCATGGTTATCTCTAACTGGGACAAAAAATCTGTTCACTTCAACCGGATATCAATACTACATTTAATTTATTGTCATTTGATTAATATTTTGTGGAGATTGTTTTAATTTTTTTTTGTTTACATCGCGGTTGAGGTGATATTAAAAATCAAGACAACTATTTCACCTTAGTATGAAACTTCTTAACAGTAAAATTCTATCATTGAAAGCCAGACCAGTGATCCTGATGGTTAAACGTTCGGCACAGATTTTAAAAGTCTCGGATTCAGCCAGCAGTAATGTCTTTAGTCCTGTACAAGGACGAAGAAGTTGTCTAGTAGTCTCTATTTTTCATTGATATCCATATGAAATCAATCTGTGATGGGTGCTAATAAGACTCCATATTTTGATGACAAATTTTAATAATTCCATGTTCATAATAAACCAGAAAAATGTACAGTCTCTATGAAAAACACCAACTAAGTGAATTTATATTAAAAACTTGTAGATATTCGATGACTGTAATTTTCTTCATTTGTGAAGTATGTTGTTACAATCAACTGCAAGTTGAAATGAAAGAAGATTATCGTTAGAACTGTAGAAATAAGTTTTTACTAAAACTGTTTTATCAGTATAATAAAAATTAGGTCATATCTTTTCTTCCAAATATTCACGATTTATTATAAATTTATGCTTTTATTAGATACTTGACCTTATAATAAAGGTCAAATTCATTAAGACTAGGTAAAGAAGGGGTTTAATACAATTTTTTAAAACAATGTAGTCATATATGAAGTGGATCTTCATTATCGATTCAGCTAGCATGACAAAAATACGTGGAAACACATTGAATCATGTATTGATTGATCACTATGTAGTAATTAATTTGATGTACATCATATCCTTTGCAGTACTGATCGAACTCCATCGATCGGGTTGCAAATTAGTTACTAGTCTGAATGACTTTAAATTACTAGCACTATGTAGCAATGGAAGGTGGATTGAGAAGAGTCTGAAGGAAAATTTGGACTTCAAATTGGACACTACACATTGATCAACCAATGTATACAGCTCATTTCTACAAGAGCCAATAGCGACCTAAATAGATCAGTGGTAACGCTAACAGACTGTGAAGCTGAATAGCTTAGAATCAAATTTTCAAGAAAGCATAAGTTCCTCAAAAAATTACAGGTACGCCTTGCTGAATGGTACCAAATAGCACAAAACTTATGTCTAGGGTGTAATATCTACTATTCCCTAATCCACCTTACAATGAATTATTTTACAGTCGCAGGGTTCTTAAAATTTTTGATTAAATGGGAAACACAGAGTTATGAAAAACATGAATTACACTTCTTTCCTTTTGTTGCTGTGTGATCAACTGTTATGTTTTATTATCATATATATGCATATATATATATATATATAACAGAATACAAATATGCTAGCTATATCAATGTTTTCATTTAAGTTTTTAGTATTTACCATCATAATGAGTTGTAGGCTTACAATGGATGCACTTGTCATTCATCAGTATTCAGTAAAAAATGGATCTATAACAGGAAGGTCGGTTGTCATATTTGCATAATCGTAAAATAGGTTACTTAAACGTTCGAACAAGTCGCCAAATGAATTCCATTTAGGTAAAATACATTTAATTTGTATAGGCTGTTTAACAATATTTTTACTTTCATCAACATTCATTTAGTAGAAATTAGTCAAACGAATATTCATGTTACGAAATGACTATTATAGTTTACTAGTGGCCTAATATTTTTGTTGTTTCACATTAATATTAAAATAGTGAAAAAGAATCATTACTTGATAACTTTAAGCATAATAAATTAGTTGTTGAATATTCCCCCCCCCCACTATCGCTTATTCTAACCAACACTAATTCTTAGCAAAATTTGCTTCCAGATTGTTTAGATCCTTTTAAACAACTTTACTAAAACTAAAGTTGAATTATGGCTGCCAATTAAACTTTAGAGAGCGTGTTTCATACCATTTCTGACTCTTTATCTGAATATGCCTTCATCCTAATTTGATGTTCACACTGTGACTCTGACGTAGTTTGCTTGTGTCAGACCCCATAACTTTCACTACTAAACTAGTGATTCCAAGAAGCTACATTTGAGCTAATGATATGTATACTTAGTTTGAAAGCATTTGCATATCCTCGTTGATATTGTTATGGAATGAAATTGATCATTCTCTGTTTCCATATGTCTATCATAAACAGATAACCTCACTATTGAGATGGTTAATGGGTTTTAAATAGGAAGAAACTCATATCATGTATTCTATTTCCCAGCCATAATTCAACTTTAATTATACTTGTAAAATACCAATGTGTTAAGGCATTCTGCTCAAAATGCACACATAGAAACAGAGACTGATCAATTTTAATCCATAATAACATCAACGGGACGATACAAATACCTTCAAATTAACTTGTGACTAATTTGCAAAATCAAGATAATGCAATTAAGATTCACATGAACAAACAGAAGAGACTAATCAACCAGTATTTGTAACAGGAATAAAAAATCTACCATAATAATGACAATCTATATGAATATAGAAAATAGTTGTAATTTTCTTTTTCATTAATAAATCAAGTAGTTTTATGTATGCTAAATATAAAACTACACTTACTAAATATATTATTTATTCATACAAATCAATGAGCATGCATTGAATCGAAAGAAAGAAATGAGAATTTACTCTACAAGTTACTCATTATATCTTATCAATAACGCATTAGCATTTGAATTGACAGATACAATATTCGAATTTCATCATGAGTATCAACACTAAAATATGGGTACATTAAGAGGATAGAACTTGGAATAAGATGAAGCAAGAATTCTAAACTCCACTGTTAGTTATGATTCAAATAGATTTATATTGTCTTAAATTTATTAGGATAATGAACAATTTAGAGTAATGGACACAATCTTTATCTTATCGGATATTAAAATATTATACTTTATGGTGTAATGAATAATTTTTCTCTACCCATTGAACATACTTATATTTTTCATTAATTAAATCGCTTATACTTTCAATCTCTACCTTTTATATCTGACGTTGAATACTAGAACATTTGTAGGGAATACTCATAAACTATATACTGATCACTGAGTATTTACGAATTAAAGGTTCGTCAAGTTTTTTATAGTGCTGATCAGATCTTATCGATCAAGTGGTTAATACTCTAAGTAGATTGATATTACTTGATTCATTTAGAGAAGAAAGATGACCAGATTTCCTCAGTAGTGACGGTCACAGACTGGAAAACTGAGTGACACTAGCTTGAATCAGCAGAGTTGTTCAAGTTTCCTCACAGACTGCAAGTAGCTCATATTAAAGAATGTTAAACAGTACGAAACTTAGGTCTAGGGTTTCATATCAACTATCTCCCCAAACGACCTTCTACTTATAAACTATATTAGATTATCTAACTTGGAAGTAATCATACGTTTCTGTTGAAATTGTTATGAACTGAAAATCATCAGTCTCTGTTGCTATATGTACGTCCTTAGGGTATAATCTTGGTACAGAAGTAGTTCACAAGTATAATTTAAGTCAGATTCAACCATGTTTTATGCAGAAATACAATTGAAAACAAAGTATTAAAAAATTCCATATGCATACGTTACTTACTTAATTTTATTTTTGTTCAATTTTCAGTAAATCAAATTTATTCCAACTAAACAGATTCTATAAAATCGTAAAGTAGAATTAATGTAAACAACCAGAAAAAAATTGAAAATAGAAACATTTTATAAACTACTTATATAAGTAGACAAATCAAATTAACAGTTAACCAATCAAAATAAAAATCATGAAAATTTATTTCACAATTTTTATTGGATAAATAAATTGAGATGGTTTTTCGTGGAGATTAATTGATTGAATACGCCACAGATTAATGTTGGCAGGGTACCATTGAAAACTAGGAATCAATGGACATCATAAATTGATGAGAGTAGAAATTCTATCTTTGGATAGCAGCCGGCTTAATGGTAGAGAGGGTTAGGTGTTTGCGACTGGGGAGGAACCTAGAGTGCGTACTGCTGACAAGTTCCACACTTGGAGAAAACGTCTGTCCAGTACTCCATGGTTTTCAATGTTACCCTATGAACATCAATCTGTGATGGGTAAATAAATGCTAACTAGTTTAGTCAGTTTTTTCCTTCGTAATAAGAAAACACAAAGATTTCGTACAATTTGTTCACTTCTAAAAGTAGTAATAAAATCTTTAATCAATAAATCGTTTTATATCATGCCAATTCATGAAGTTCACGATCTACATTTTCAAAGAAGTGAGATCATCTCAATTGTTTATTCGTTTAAATATTCAACATATGACATGGATAACACCAAAAGAATATATTTTAAAGTAAAAATAACTCTGAGTACATGTCATAACGCGAAGAAAAGAAGGAGGAGGGGATGATTTGGTTGGTGGACGCGAACACCAATGAGATGCGTGCCTAGTTGAAAATGTGCGATTGACCTAAGCCCACTCACCCCCAGGCCGACAATAGGACAACCAGAATTGAGGACAGAAAGACGGAGAGAGCGAGAACTGAGAACGTGTTATATTTTAATCATGCCTTTATATACACGTAAAATCAGACCACACAGTAAACCAATCATAAATCTAACATTGATACAGAACAAAAGAAATAGTGGTAGTGAATGGGGAGAACTTGTGCACAATTCACAATTAAGTAAACGTAGTTCCAAGTAATAAACAATACGCAAAGAATAAATACACTAAATGAGAGAACCGGACAAGGGGAACGTAACAGTCATAGAAATAAAATGATTACATCACTCATAAATAAAATAACGAGAATAGTCCCCCAAAATACAGTCCTGAAAGTTCGTTACTTTTGTTTAATCGCCCGGCGTAACAGTACAGTATGCATAATAATTAGATTTAAATAATAATAATAATAATAATAATAATAATATTGTTATTATTATTATTATCATCATCTTATTTGTTGAATTTTCATGATCTGATTGTAAAGTCAAATGTGCATTTATATATTTCGAAATTAATAATACCCAGAAGTGTTCAAATTGTTAACAACACAAGAATACATTAGTTGTCAAGATATTTATCGTTAAATGATTCAGTTGAACTTTATACTCAAAGTTGCTAATTACTATGAAAGAGAAAATGTTAACTAAATGTATAATCATAGGTAATTGCATATAAATTACATAATTATTATTAGCAGAAATAATATTGTGCGCATATTAGTTATCTGTAATAAGTAGTGTAAGGAAATTGAAGTTCACGAATTGATATATTATTCTAAACTTCTTCCAGATTTTTGATGTAATATAGGATACAGTATGTTTGATTAGTAAAATAACTAGGATATTATGCTTGCAAAGAGGAAAAATAAATTCACGTTTTGTAAATAAATATTTACAAATAAAAAGGCGAATATGAAAACACAGAGCACAGAATAACAACGGGAATACTTTAGAAGTAATGAAGTAAATAGACAAAATTTAGGCCCAATCGAGTATAACATAGAGAATTTACAACATTAGCTTATAATTGGATTAAAAGGTTAAAATATTGAAAGAAAACGAAGTTAGATGTTTGTACTAAGTAATAACAACGTTCACACGTTTAGAGTACTTGGATTTCACAAATGTAGTAACAGAGGATTGTTAACTTGAACACTTTTAGTGAATTATCGGAAGTTAGAAAGCTACCAATTTCTTTTGTATAAATAATGAGAGATTATTTTACGAATATAATAAAGTAAACTCTTCCATATTTTCGAAAATTAATTTGTCAAGTAATTCATATACTCAGTGAATCCAATATGAGTCAAGTCTATAGCATAAGAAATCTTCAAAATAAGTTTCATTATAGGGTGTAAAACTTTGTTTAGTATCTTCTAAAAGTTGTGAGTTGACTTCAGAATACTATTGAAAGCCATGTAGCATTAATATATCAGTTAATGATTTATCAGAAGGTTCCTTTCCTATCACATACAGAAACAAACAATATTTATATGATATATACTTTTGATAAAAATGTTTCTATTGAAATTAAGTAAAATAATAATGAATTCAGCACAAATAGATAGTTGAATTACTAAGAGACATAAATATAGTTACTCATTAATGGTATTCTCCAACCAAATCTGTCCTCAACTCTCCTTTTCACTTCTTCTTAAGTATACCATAGTATCGGAGAAGACTCCATAATATTTGCCTGCCCGCACTGTTATGTTTTCACATAGTCAAGGGAACTGATGTAAAGTGATGAGTTCCATTCAATCAATTATTGGACAGTGATTTGTTGTGTAGCGATTTGGTTGGCACACGATCAATCATTGCGGAATATAACCTATTGATCACGATATTGGGCGCCGGCTGGATTTTCCATCCGGTTAAATAACACTCTGTTAAAGACTTTTCCTGGCACTGATATTAAGTAATGCCTCTGTAGCTCTCATACATACTAAAATCTCTTTCCTTTGGTGTATTGGTTTGTGCTCTTCTTTCCAGTCTGTTGGCACCAGTTCTTGCTTTCAAATCTTCCTGAAGAAAATGTGGAGCATCGTTACAGTTACTTATGTGTTTAATTTCAGCTCCGTGTTTGGTATATTGTCTGGCTTTGCTGATTTGTTACTCTTGATTTGCCAGACGGCCATGTTGATGTATCCGACTGTTGGTATATCGATATATATAGGGTGATCCGTGGATGCTACTTCGATGACTACTGAGTTCAGTGAGGCCGCACTATTCGAGAATTCATCAAATTGCTCTACCCACCTGCTTTGTTGTTCTTGGGTAGCAGTGATTGGTTTGTCATCCTTGTTCTTAGTTGGTCATTCAGGTTAACTTTATTTTTCAGTTAGTTTCTTCGTTGCATCATATAGGTATCTCATGTTTCATTCCCTTGCAGATTTTTCTGATGTCATTGCTAGGTTTTCCACATATTTCCGTTTATCCTATCTAATGCTCCTCTTCACTTGCTTTTTGACGTCAGTGTATTCGGCCTGTGTCTTGGCTTTTTCTATTCTTGTTCGGTTGTTATTAATTGTTACCTTCTTGCTCCCCTCTTCTTGGATCTTATCTAGAGTAACAACAGAGATCTGTTCTTTATGGTGATGCTCCTTGTGACACAAAACCTCCTGACATGCTGGGGTTATTGGTTCCCTAACAGATCACAGAAGGCCTGAAACTTATTGTTTAGAGTTATCCTGAATTCGCCGATTTTGTTAGTATCCTGAAGAAGGGCTGTATTAAACTTTTGTAATACTGTTACTCTAGTTGCCCAGTGCTTTTTCAGCTTCAGTTTCATTTGGACCACTACCAAATGGTGATCTGAAGCTATATCAGTTTTTCTCTTTGTCCTCATGTCTTCCCGGATTCTTCCGAACTTCCTGTTGATGTAGATGTGGTCGATTTGATTCTCCGCAGTGTGGTCTGGTAAAACCCACTGTCAGCACGAAACAAGCCTGATTAAAGCATGCTCAAAACATGCTCACGAAGCTGTGTTGTGATTGGTCCTTTCTTAGCCAATCAAAGCCAAGGAACAACCGGGAAGTTTCTGGAATACTCTATACGGATGTTTATATAAACTCCAGCGTAATTATTTGCTTTGTTTTGCCTTTTCGCCTTCTTCTGTTTTTTCCTCAATACATCGTGCTATCTGCTCTACACTTGCTCTGATCTGGGATCGAATCGCTGTCGTTGTCGAACTGTAAGATACTAGACTGGAATAATACGTAATATTACTGGCGGGGGGGCTAATAGTGATAACCCAACTTAATACCCATGTAGCCTTGTGTATGCGTTTGTGGAGAAATATAGTGCCACCTATAATCATTTTGTTGAAAGCACATAAATTTGCAAACATCTCACTGCTTTTGTTCCTTTTTCCCACTCCATGTCGTCCCATGATATCTTCATATTTGGTGTTGTCCATTCCAACCTTGGCGTTTAGGTATCCCATCAGAATGGTCAGGTCTTTGGCTGAGCATTTCTTGATGACTGACTGCAGCCTCCCATAGAACTGATCTTTGTTGTCTTGGTGATTGTTGTTGGTAGGCGCATAGCACTGGACGATATTCATTATAATCCCTTCCTTCTTTGTCACATAGAATGCATTAATAATCCTAAGTCTGTGAAGTTACCATCATAAAAGTTCTTTTTATGCTTCATTGAAAAACATTAGTGCTACTTCATGTGTGTAAGACATTTTATTCTTCATGAACGGAGTATAACAGCACCCCTCCTGAGACAAATCTTTGCTGCCCAGCTGGTGACCAATAGGTTACACTTACTCCAAGTATCTCCAGGTAGTATCTCTTCATTCCTTCAGTTATGTGAATGCATTTCTATGTATCCCACATGGCGCAAACATACCATGTATCTATATTAATTGTTTCTGTTATTGCCAGAAGGGGCATCGGCCTTGTGACTTCCGAAGAAACTCAGCTCTCACCATGAGAACGTCATAACTTTTCGAAATGAAAACCTTTAAACTCTTAGGGCAAAGTTAAAATGGTTTTTACTGGTTAATGTTAATTAATTAATGGATAAACATAAATAGTATTATGAAATTGATTGCGCTCCTAACAAGTGTGAAGGAGCTGCAAAATGTAGAAAATTAAGTTAGTGGAGTTATTAGTAAGGTGATGACTAATTTATTGTTTTAAAGCATGCCTAAAAAAACCGCAGAAAATGTTAGTCTTATGCCAATGATAAAATAAAGGCATGTACGTATCACTTTTGAACATACCAATCCTGTTTAAATCTATAAGTGGCTGACGCCTTAGCAGTGCATAGGATGCCGATTTGTGCTCTCTTTAGCCCTGTTCACTTGATGATTTTTGGAGAATTTCCGAATGGCGCATAAACCAGTGAGTATTAGATGTTTTCGAATTGAGCTATTTATGCTTTTGTATTGTCCTATTAAAAGCAAAACCTGGGAATTTTTGAAGATGCGCTTAGGAAGCAAATGCTTTGTGCAACCAATGTGCCCCGCTCTACAAGAGCTCGTAAACCTGTTGAAGCACATAAACGTGGCCGAGATAGAGTGCTTATCCATTGCATAATTACTAACCATAACCTAGCTGATAATGACGGTGTGTAGTTTAGGGGCATATAATATTACTTTTCAATCCAGGACGAGCGTTTTGTTCTATTTTGAACTCATCAGTTAAATGTGTCTTCATCCTAGTGTTGGTGTTTACACCAGGGCTCAAACTGACCAGTCCCAACTAAGCTAAAACGTGCACCCTGGATTCCACTTACCAACCACAATTTAACTTAATTCATACAAAATGTGTTGTGAAAATTACATCCTTATATGTAGCAATCACCTAAATAAATAAAATGAATGAATGTGGTAAATATAACACTGGTAAAGATAAAAGTCGTTGTAAATAACTTCAATTACTACTGGTTGTTCACTAGTTCTAGGCTATTAGAAATGTTATACATAACAATATATGAACAAGTTAAAATTTTTTTCATTATAAACAATATTTTATTGAGTATAGTAAATTAATGTTCTTTAATTCCTATACATAAAATTTAGATTAGTTTTATACATGTAGGAAATCTATTATACCTTTTACTCTTACTTATCTATGAAGTGATTTACATGTAAACTAAATGCTTAAACAATCATATTTGTATTAACAAGACATCAACATAATGAAGTACGAACAATCATAATAAGTAGCATACATGGTAAATGATTATTTATCTGTTTTACCTTAACTGAACTAATCTGACAGTGTATTGAATTTGAAGCTTAATATCACGGATTGATTTCATTTAGATCAAGAAAATAAAGAAAGATTAGACAGCTGTTTTGTTTTTGATACAAAACTATTCAGCAGTATGTATTCATGCTTTCAGCAAAAGATCAACACCAAGAGATTCAGACTTGTTGCAATAGAGTCCAGCGGTTTACATTTTTAACTTTAGACAGTTCATGATATCACACGCTATCATCCATTACCATCGGTGATATTTACCTGATGCTATGCCAAATGAACTCTGATGAGCACATCTTCTTACTTCGACTTCAGAATTATCTGGGGTACCATTCAGGCTGAGGACTTGAACATACACTTCTGAAGAATACCAAACTTGGTCTTGAAAGTTATTCAGTGCTCACCAGTCTTGGATGGTGGTCTAACTTAGATCCATCCATTATGAAGAAATTTAAAGTCAACAGCCTCCATAACATCCAAAATAATAATTGTTATTATAACAATCCTAAATTTCCCTAACGAATGGCATAGAAAAAGGATATTCGTATCTCATTATTCTCTCTTAATAAGCAAATTTTGTGCTGTAAAGTAATATATTACCTAGCTATTCATATTGTTGGCATTTATTAATTTTGACAAATTATTACCTTGTATTTTTCAGAACACTTCATTAATCTATAGAATGGTCTAATAATAAAGCGAAAAGCTTTACTAAAAATAGATTCCTAGTTTAAATGTAATCTCCAGTACTAATAGATTGAATTCATTAAATGTAGTATTAAGAGTCAGCCAATATCGTGTGACGAGAGAGGTAGTGGTGGGGTATGCGTAATATATATCCTAACCATTTCAGTCAGCAAAACTTCATAGCCTCACGAACTGACATTTTCATCTTTCCCCAGTTGTCTCTGTTCAACAACAATAATGCCAATTCGGTCATTCCATGAAATATGATCATCCTTAGGAGACTTCTACTATCAAACACCTCAAGTCTATGCAAATCTTCTATTTTTAAAACCCACGTTTTGCATCAATAGGTTACAACAGAGACGAATGTTGTATAACACACTTGGATTTCATTTAGATCAAGAAAATAAGAAAGATTAGACAGCTGTTTTGTTTTTGATACAAAACTATTCAGCAGTATGTATTCATGCTTTCAGCAAAAGATCAACACCAAGAGATTCAGACTTGTTGCAATAGAGTCCAGCGGTTTACATTTTTAACTTTAGACAGTTCATGATATCACACGCTATCATCCATTACCATCGGTGATATTTACCTGATGCTATGCCAAATGAACTCTGATGAGCACATCTTCTTACTTCGACTTCAGAATTATCTGGGGTACCATTCAGGCTGAGGACTTGAACATACACTTCTGAAGAATACCAAACTTGGTCTTGAAAGTTATTCAGTGCTCACCAGTCTTGGATGGTGGTCTAACTTAGATCCATCCATTATGAAGAAATTTAAAGTCAACAGCCTCCATAACATCCAAATAATAATTGTTATTATAACAATCCTAAATTTCCCTAACGAATGGCATAGAAAAAGGATATTCGTATCTCATTATTCTCTCTTAATAAGCAAATTTTGTGCTGTAAAGTAATATATTACCTAGCTATTCATATTGTTGGCATTTATTAATTTTGACAAATTATTACCTTGTATTTTTCAGA
The DNA here is from genome assembly GCA_034768735.1 of Schistosoma mekongi. Classification (NCBI taxonomy): domain Eukaryota; kingdom Metazoa; phylum Platyhelminthes; class Trematoda; order Strigeidida; family Schistosomatidae; genus Schistosoma; species Schistosoma mekongi. The sequence continues at coordinate 63,719,627 of CM068305.1, forward strand.
ACACTTCATTAATCTATAGAATGGTCTAATAATAAAGCGAAAAGCTTTACTAAAAATAGATTCCTAGTTTAAATGTAATCTCCAGTACTAATAGATTGAATTCATTAAATGTAGTATTAAGAGTCAGCCAATATCGTGTGACGAGAGAGGTAGTGGTGGGGTATGCGTAATATATATCCTAACCATTTCAGTCAGCAAAACTTCATAGCCTCACGAACTGACATTTTCATCTTTCCCCAGTTGTCTCTGTTCAACAACAATAATGCCAATTCGGTCATTCCATGAAATATGATCATCCTTAGGAGACTTCTACTATCAAACACCTCAAGTCTATGCAAATCTTCTATTTTTAAAACCCACGTTTTGCATCAATAGGTTACAACAGAGACGAATGTTGTATAACACACTTGGATTTCATTTAGGAGATAAATATCTCCTCTACACCATATGTGATGTAAGTTGGCGAAAGAAAAGCGACCTGAATCCGTTCTGACGTTTAATCAGACACTGACCCACCAAACATTATGAGACTTCCGAAATAAGTGAAATCAATGTACTAAATTAGTTCGCATCCTATCATCAGTTTAGACGACAATGTGAACTAGTCCAAGGTAACATATTGCATTTAGAGGCAGAGAAATGCATCCCGAATGTGTTGGTATAGTTACTCTAGTTCAGGAGATTGGATATTGTCAGCGTCTTTACCGAACAAACTATATCGTCTCCTTTTTTAATGATAAACACTGTCATAGGACCTCTGCTTTCCGGCAAACAATGTCGCTATTGTCGGATGTTAGTAAGTATGCCAAATTTAACTTCGCCTAGGTCTAACATCAGCCTGGTTTACTCGAGTGTTGCTTCCTAAGGTCATTTGACTGCATAGGCTAATATTTTAAAAGGTATGCTTTTCAAACTGATTTCCATGTGATTGTCACAAGAGGATATTTGTAAACTGGGCTGATCAGCTAGCAAAATCATTTAGGTAGAAGTCCATTTCGCGGACTTCAGCTAATACCTTAGTAGACCTATCTGATAAAACTGGACCACCATCCTTAAAATATCTGGATTCAATAATCATTGAGCTTCCAATTAATCTTTTACAAAATCCCCTCCTCCCCCCCCCCACCCAAATAGCTTATACGTGGAGGATTTGTACTCCATTCTATATATCGTCTAATCCTCATTATCTCATGTACGTAATGTAGATTTAGTAGTGCATAACTTGCTTAAGTGAAAAGAAATTCGTCCCTCTGTTGCCCCACGTATGCTCTGCAATAAGCGGAGCACGGAATGCCACCAAAAACGAACATACTATGAAAGCAGTTTCCACCTTTGTGTTTACTCCTGATGTTTTGAGGTGAATAAACAAATAATCACAGGATTTAGGTCCCTCTTCAGTTACAATTGGTACAAAAATAATTCACTGGTATGATAGCAAATCAAAAGATATGTCACACGTCTTATTATCATAGTAATAACTATTTCAACCGTTTGGCTGTTCTTATTAGGTTAATTATACTACCATACGTGAAACATTTGACAGATGGAGCTCAATGTAGAACCTATCATTTACGTAGTACTGATAAAATAAGAGATCCCCATATACAGGATTTTCACAAAGTTTAAGGAAATGTAGGGAAACATAACTACTTGCTAAACTAGTTAATTCAGCTGGCAATTGTACGTTCGTAGATTCTGTTTTAGTTGTTGTGTTGCATTGTTGCAGTTATATCACATCTATCTCTTCAACAGTAAAGAACATTTAGCAGCGACGCGAGTTACTTCATGAAGATGTAACTTGAGTTCTCAAAAAGAACGGTACACTGTGTTTTCAAACGCTTGAGGACTTCAAAACAACTTCCACAATACATATTTGAATTTCTCTTACTTCTGTACGACATACATGAATGCAGTGCAGTATCGTTATGATTATCTGGTATGAAATTAATGGTACTGACATAATCCATCAGCCTCATATTTCAAGATAAGTGTGATGTGTGAGTGGTTACTGATTAGATCGTAGTGTTATATTTCATATCTTCGTATTTAAGCATTATCGATGTATCGTCCATAAAGTGACAGTAAAGTACTAAATGATCCCTGGTTTTTCTAAAGTCAGTTCTTTGCTTTTACTAATTGTAAAACTATTGCTATATACAGTATCTAACTGTATAGCCAACTTCTGTGCAAAAGACTTGCGTTCCGTATTTGAAAAACACCTAATAAAGAATAAATTCTGGTAACTAGAAGTGATCCACTTAACCTGATACATACAGACTTAGTTATTCCCCAAAAAAGAATTGGTAAATAGTTTGAAATTTAATTATCTATCTTGTATCAAATGATTAAGGAAATTTTAGAAATTTACTTTACTTACTTGGTAAATTACACAACGATTGACAAAAACAGTTAAAACAGATGCACAAGAACCATGTGATTAGTACCTATTTCTATTACTGTTTTTTTTTAAGTAGAAATGATGCACAGTAATCATCAGAAACTAACTGAGGCATGAAAAACCTTCCCTCATCCTAAAGACTTATAAGTAGTAATTTTCGATTTCTGAATAGAGATTTCAGTTACACAGCATACTTGCTCAGCATTCCTTTTAATGGGGCAAACCAAAAGTCAAATCAAAATATGATACGAAAGTATGCCTATGAGATTTTTCATCTAGGATCTTTAAAAGTGAGACAAAAATACACTTAAGGTTAATAATATATTGTAAATAAGGATGAGGTTACGACAATAATCCCATCACAGTTAAATGGGGATAAAAATGAAAAGCTATGCATGAACTTAAAGAAAAGTATCTCTTAAGCAGTGAGAGATAAGTCAATCGACATTTTTCAGAGCCCGAGTTCGAATACTAAAACCGCTAACCAACTGCTCAGAGACATTTAATGAAAGAAAAGAATAAGATTATGTCGTTATAAATTATATTTGGTAATTACAGGCTTCATCCAGCTCCCCTAAAAGTAAAAACAAATAAATAAATGAAGAAGATACATTAATTTATGATGTTTTAAAAATTAATATTACTCATGCCAGATTACTATAGAATTAACATGTAACATTGTATTGCTAAGCATTGTAGTTAACATATCATGTCTATAGACTGAATATAATATCTGCGATTCTAGTCTGTATGTCATAATGTAACACTAATCTCATTAAAAACATTTTTAATAACAATCAACACTGATATACATTAAACACCCATCTCCTATGACAACAGAGTTTGTTAATAAGTATCGCATATCCGATCTGCATGAGTCATCGGAATTGAATGACAAAATGATGTCATACATGTATACTTTGTAGCATTTTTCATAAAGAAAAATCAAACACTATTAGGACAGTTTTTAACTAATATTAACAGATTTGAGAGAGACAACAGAAATCAATAACTCATGAACTTACGGATCGTTTTGCAAAACCTCGAGAAACTTAACTTGCTCCTACATTGAACCTCGTAACAAGGACCGGCACTCCCTTGTACTTTTCAATGTGTCAGTTGTTAGTATTAAATCTGGTTAAGTAAAATATTTAGTCGCAAAAGTAAATACAGCTATTCTGCCCGATCAACTATTTAATGAAGACAATTAATTTACTAACAACTCGAAGGTAAAACGAGTTCACACTACATTATGATCAAAAACCAAGTAGGTGAATCTAAACGAATAGTTAAATACACTATGGATTATCTAAGTTTCGACGAGACTTGCAGAGGATATTAAGTCGGAACTCATGAAAGCTCCAGAAGATGATTTCGACAAACCGGCCTGTGATTAACAAAAACTCAATGGTCGCCTTTATGCCTGGGCACCTAACATAAGCTTTCAAGTTTTCAGGTATCGACGCGATGTTTGCAGAATGTGTTTGCTTGGACTCGTTCAGCTGGTAGTACGACTCATCGTTGAGTGGAATAGATTTGCGATCCACTAAAGTATGAGGAGAGATAAAAAGTTTTCGTACCAGTTACTTTGTGATTTGATTTAATGTTGGTGACTGCTGACGGACATTCAAGCAATTATTGCAACAGTATAACCTGAAGTGAGTGGTAACTGGGAGGCGACGATAAACTTGAGAAGAATCAGGTTATTTTTGACAAAAAAAAACTTGATAACCCATTGGATAAGCAATTTCTAACTACATAACATGCATCAGTAGTCAAACTTTGTGAAGAAAATTGAGGTATTTATTCTTCATCATGCCTTAGGAACAACAATCAAAAGCAATTAATAATTAGTGCGTACCAATAATGAATGAGTCTTCTTCACACAAGCGTTTAAAGAATTCTCAACAGTTTCACATTTCTTATAAAAATTGCATTTGAAGTATACAGTAAGTGTCATGTACATGTTACACTAGGTGTTATGCAAACAAAGGGCAGTCGAATAAAAGAAAATAGGCAATTAGTATGACTTACATGTCAATCCGCCGTCGTTTTGCTTTCAGCTGGCGTACTTCTTTTTCTTTTCGCTTGATGGAATGCACCATTTTCTTATAAACATTTTTATGTTTCTTCGGCAACATTAACTCTCTTAGTTTTCGTTCAGCATTTGCTTCCTCCTTTTCTCTGTGCAACTTAACACCCTTACTTTCAGCTCGACCAGGTGTTATCTTGGGTTCCACACCTAGTGTTCAAATGTTGTGTTAAAAATAACAGGTAAAATGAATAAATACCACATGCAAGTAATTATATTCTACTTCACTTAGAAATTATTTGAAACGACAGTATTTATTAAAATTTATTATAACTACTTACGTGCCACACAAATGCAACAGCTATGAATAGTTTGTAATAATTTAAGTTAATTCTCCGTGTAACATTGAACGATAGCTGCCTATCACTGAAAGGCGTACCCCAGAAGTACATAAATTTTGTTAATTCTCTTTACTCAAACACTATTAGTTGTGTTAGAGCTTATGACGAACTGTCATCTGAACTTGTTACCTCAAGTGGTGTCTGTCAAGGCTGCCCACTATCTCCACTCTTATTTAGTTTCATAATTGATTTACAGCTGGAAATTACACTCTCATCGTCTGACTTTTCAAAAATTGGTCTCCTACCATGAGATCCACTTATTGACTTAGAATATGATGATGATATAGTCCTGTTTAGCGAAGACGCTGATAAAATGCAGAATATTTTGACAGCAATAAGCTCGAATGCAACCATGTTCAGAATGCGTTTCTCCCCCTCTGAATGAAAACTATTGTTTCAGGACTGGTCTTCATCAACACTGGAACTTAAGTTAGGGAGTGAAGTAATTGAGCGCGTCGACCACTTCACTTATCTTGGAAGTCTGATTAGCCCTAATGAGTTAGTCTCTGACGAAATCCCAGTACGAATTGAAAAAGCTCGTTTACCTTTTACCAACTTATGTCACCTATGGCGTAGGCGAGATGTTCGTCTCAACGAAAGGAAGTGTACTGCGCAATAGTTCGCCGTCTTACTGTACGAATGTGAGACGTGGCCATTAAGGGTAAACGACACTCAAAAGTTATTAGTTTCTGGTCGTCCGACCGTAGCTGCTACCTTGATGTAATGGTTCGGATTGCCTATCGTGATGACCCAACCGAGCTATATTGGCTGGAACGCATGTCCCCCCTAGATCTTACCATGCCAAGCAGGTCTGTTAAAGAGCGATAAGACGAAGACAGCAACCTAAGGTTTGAGGGAAAAGTTGTACTGCTTACTGCAGCGGGGTGTGACAGCAGTAAGGTGTTTCCCTCAGATAACTGACATCTACGGCGATGCTGCCTTCTCACAAAGGAAGGAAGGGGTTAGAAAAGGTTGACCTTAAAAATGTTACACCTCACCTTACTCCACGGATTTCCGTCTGTCTTCAGCAGTAAGGCCTTCTAAAGAACGGAGCTAACACTTCAAAGACTTCCAATAACAAGATCGGAAGTGATCGGCCTCAAGTAGTTGTCCCTCGGGCTCTGCGATCGCACTCCCAGGACATTATGACCAATTTTAATCCAGTTTCCTTTTCAGGTACTTCAAGAAGTAATATCCTTCCATGGTGTGGGCAGCCAGGAAGTGACAATTGCCTTCATACCTCTAACAGCACACAAAATCATCTTGTTCGAGGTCTAATCCCGCCCTCAGCTTTAAATAACTCTCTTATCCCCACGATTAACCTGTCTAGCCTAACTTTATTACCTCACGCCTCTAATGCTAATGGTTTGAGTTTAGGAAACGTTATTCCTGGTCGCTTGAAACCTCACACTAAACTAAATATCGGAGCTTTTAACGTTCAAACTTTATGTCAAATAGGACAAGCATCGTTAGCTATGACCCTTGATTCTCGCTCTATCGACGCCTCTCTAAAACGCGTATTGAGGACCCAAGTACAATCATTCTCCTGGCCTCACCTTGTAAAAATAAAGAACCGGCTCGGTTCACCCTTCGTGTTTCCGGAGACCCCACTGCTACCACTCGTGGCCTTGCTGGTGTAGGTATAGCACTAAGTTCAGAAGCTGAACAGGTTCTCCTTGACTAGATTCCCACAGACAATCGATTATGCACTGTTCGTCTAAATGGGACGGTAAGAACTTGGAAAGATAGGGACACACGCTGTTGCCTCTTTGTTGTCTGCCTACGCTCACACTGATTGCAGCTCAAATGATGTTAAGGATGAATTCTACAGAAAGCTTTTCGATCTCCTTCGAAAAGCTAGGCGCATTGTAGTGATAGTGGCTGGTGACGTTAATGCCCAAGTAAGCAGATTAGGCGAAACTGAAAGGCACCTAGGTGGATCCTATGGTGTCGAGGCTCAACGAACAGATAATAGCTACCGTCTGTTACAACTATGTTCAGATAACCGTCTATTTCTCGCAAGCACTAACTTTAAACATAAGGAAAGATATCAGTTGACATGAAGAGCCCCACAACCAACTCAACGTTGGACTCAAATAGACCACATTGTCATCAGCCACCGTTGGAGAGGCTCGATAGAAAACTGCTGTTTATTTTGGAATAATTGTTTAGACTCAGACCATGGTTTAGTACGAGCGCGTATTAGTCTGCGTCTCACTGAACGTAAAGAACCCACGGCAAGGATCCCCCTCAGAGTTCAACTTAGTGATAGGAAAGTCGAAAATACATTTCAAGAACTAGAAAACCAATTAGTCAGCTGTGTAAGCGATAACCATCCCGATTCAGCTTGGAATGATATCCAAAGAGCTGTTGAAACAGCAGTAATATCTACTAGTAAACTAAGCCATAAAGATAATAAAAGGCAGTGGATTTCAGCTGCATCTACTGAACTGATAGATGCACGGCAACACATCCCATCTGGTTCTGAACACGATGAGGAGCGAAGGCAACTTAAACACAAGCTGGTTAAAAGCTTACGCAATGATCGTGAGAAGTGGTGGGTGGCAAAAGCTAAAGAAATAGAAAAGGCAGTGGCATTGGGTAACAGTAGACAACTGTTCAGACTTATCAGGGAAACAGGTAACAGAAATCCAACTGTAAGTGAAACTATCTCAGAAAAAGATGGAACCATCATTCACTGTCAATCGAGGTTGGATCGATGGGCAGAACACTTCAGGAAACAGTTCGCATGGCCCTTGGCCTCATCTCAGTTGCTCACCATTCCCAAGCAATCTGAATGGTAAGTTAATATTGGTCCCTCAAGTCTTAGGGAAGTTAAGAAGGTTATGGGGAATCTAAATCGAGGGAGATCAGCAAGACCTGATGGGTTAACCCCTCAGATATTTAAGGATGGTGGTCAGTTTTAGCAACGAGACTAACTGGGATCTTGGCTAGAATCTGGGAACTGGATGCAATTCCGTCTGACTGGTCTCGAACACTAAACGTCCCAATCAATAAGAAAGGACAGAAGTCCTCTTGTGACAATTACCGAGGAATCAGCTTAACAAATATAGTGTCCAAAATATTAGCTTCAATAATACTTCGACGCCTGATGAAAGCCCATCAAGAGCAAACTCGAGAAAACCAAGGTGGTTTCAGACCTGGACGTGGTTCTATAGACCAAATATTAACACTTCGGCAGGTTCTGGAATATGGACACACTTTTAGACGCCCAACAATAGTTGTATTCCTTGACCTTAGGGCGGCATTTTACTCTATCAATCGTAAGATTATGTGGCAATGTCTGTCATTGAAAGACGTACTCGAGAAGTACATTAACCTTATACAAGCTCTCTACTCGAACACCACATGTCGAGTCAGAGCTTATGGCGGATTGTCGTCTGAACTGATAACCTCAAGTGGTGTTCGTCAAGGTTGTCTGCTTTCCCCAATTCTATTTAATTTTATCATAGATATACTTTTGGACTTAACACCATCATCGTCTGACTCCTCCGGGGTTGGTCTTCTTCCAGGAGATAAACTTGCTGACTTAGAGTATGCAGATGATATAGTTCTCCTGGGTGAAGATGCTAGTAAAATTTAGAATCTCCTGACGACCCTAAAGATGAATGTAAGGATGTTTGGGATGCGACTCTCTCCACCCAAGTGCAAAATGTTGCTTCAGAGTTGGATTGATTCGGTACCGAAGATAATGATAGGGAGTGAAGCAGTTGAATGTGTCGACCACTTCACTTATCTTGGGGGTCTCATCAGTCCCGACGGTCTGGTGTCTGCTGAGATCTAGGCTCGTATACGTAAGGCCCGACTAGCTTTTGGGAAGTTACGTCACCTGTGGCGTAGGCGAGACATCCGACTACTGACCAAAGGACGCGTTTACTGCGCAGTAGTTCAAACCGTTTTACTTAGTGGATATGAAGCACGGACATTAAGGATAGAAGATATTCGTAGGCTCCTAGTATTCGATCATAGATGTCTTCGAAGCATTGCTCGTGTTCAGTGGGACCACCGAGTAAGCAATACGTGGGTTAGGAATAGAGTACTAGATAGATACGGTAAGTCTATTGATGAAGTAGTAACTTTTTATCAGCTGAGGTGGTTAGGACATGTGTTACGCATGCCTGACCACCGCCTACCTCGATGAACAATGCTATGTGGTGAGGGAGCAGGGTGAAAGAAAGCTAGGGGCGGCCAAACCAAGATATGGTACCAGTCCATGAAGTCGTTGACAATTGGGCTGAGCCATGTTAATAGGTGCATACTACTTGGTTGGGGTCCGTGTGATGATCGTCACAAATGGTTAGAGACTTTGGGCGACACGGCTAAAAATCGTTCTTAATCGCTCAATGGCATTCATTCCTTGTCTTACTCTTAAGTTTAGGCCTCTTAATTCATAACAATTTTCTATTTACTGAATCATATTTTATTAAATATTATCTCCGATCTCTATTTCTTCCCATTAATAATAACTCCCTAATCTGAGAATTGATTCGACAATTTAATCTCTGTCTGCTAATTGGGGCATGGCAACATGAACTGATGTACGCATGTACCAAGTTCTACGTTGTAAATGACTGATTGTTTGCCATAAAAGATGTACCTCAAAAGTACATAAACCTTATACAGATTTTCTATTCGGTCATCACCGGTCGAGTTAGAGCCTATGGTGAATTGTCACGAGAAATATCATCCTCAAGTGGGGTTTGTCAGGGTTACCCCTTATCCCCTTTCTTATTTAATTTCCTCATAAATGTTCTCTTAGAAGACTCACCCACTTCTTTTAACTCTTCAGGAATTAATCTCCATCCAGGAAGTCCTCTGGTCGATTTGGAATACGCAGACGATACACTCCTATTCGGTGAAGATGCTGAAAATATGCGGTATTCTAAGTACCCTGAGTAACAATCCAGGCATATTTGGGATGCGCTTCTCCCCCTCTAAATGCAAAGTGTTACCCCAGGACTGGCCTGCTTCCTCTTTTAAATTAGTTATAGGGAGTGAAGTAACTGAATGCGTTGACCACTTCAGTTGTCTTGGAAGTCTCATCACCTCTGATGGGTCGGAGTCTGACGAAATCTCAGCACAGATTCAGAAAGCCTGATTGGCATTTGCTAATTTACACTACTTGTGGCGCAGATGAGATATCCGTCTTTCAACGAAAGACCGGGTGTACTGCGCAGTAGTCCGCGCCGTTTTAACATATGGCTGCGAAACGTGGGCCACGAAAACCCAGGATATGCGTCGACTTCAGGTATTTGACCATAGGAATCTTCGTAGTACTGCTTTATATCATGGAATAGTCGAATAAGTAGTATTAAGGCTAGACAAAATGTTCTTGGGAAACACGGTAAATCAGTCTAAGAGGTCGTTAACCCTCATCGACTGAGATGGTTGGGACATGTGTTGCACATGCCCGATCACGGCCTGCCTCGTCTCACGATGGTGCATAGGGTTGAAGTAGGATGGGAGAAGGGTTAGGTAGACCAAACCAAAACATGGCATTAGTGCATGAAATCTTTAATTGTTGGTTTAAGCCATGTTGGTAGATTACCTGGTTGGGAACCGCGTGATAATCGCAATAAGTGGCTGGAGACACTGGCCGACATGGCTCAAAATCGATCACAGTCATCATCAACATCATCATCAGAAACTTAGAACCGGGAACACGTCCTTAGGTTCAAGTTGCCATACCACATTAGCACTACGAGATTATTGAGGTAACGTAATAACAAAATACAAGAGGGAGGAGTAAAGATGTGTAGCAAACAATAATAGAATTCAAGATCTAGATGAGGTTAAAGAGTGAATACACTTGCGCCACTGTGACCGATTCTGAGCCATATCGCCTAGTGTCTCCAGCCATTTATTGCGACTATCACGCAGACCCCAACCAGTTAATCTACATCTACCTACATGGCTTAGACCAGTAGTCAAGGACTTCATGGACTGATGCCATGTTTTGGTTTGGCCGCCCCTAACCTTCTTCCATCCTACTTCAACCCTAGCCAACATCGCGTGACGGGGTAGACGGTGGTCGGGCATGAGCAATACATGTCCCAACCATCTCAGTCGATGAGGGTTAACGACCTCTTAGACTGATTTACCGTGTTTCCCAAGAACATTTTGTCTAGCCTTAATACTACTTATTCGACTATTCCATGATATAAAGCAGTACTACGAAGATTCCTATGGTCAAATACCTGAAGTCGACGCATATCCTGGGTTTTCATGGCCCACGTTTCGCAGCCATATGTTAAAACGGCGCGGACTACTGCGCAGTACACCCGGTCTTTCGTTGAAAGACGGATATCTCATCTGCGCCACAAGTAGTGTAAATTAGCAAATGCCAATCAGGCTTTCTGAATCTGTGCTGAGATTTCGTCAGACTCCGACCCATCAGAGGTGATGAGACTTCCAAGACAACTGAAGTGGTCAACGCATTCAGTTACTTCACTCCCTATAACTAATTTAAAAGAGGAAGCAGGCCAGTCCTGGGGTAACACTTTGCATTTAGAGGGGGAGAAGCGCATCCCAAATATGCCTCGATTGTTACTCAATGTGTTCAAGAGACCCTGAATGCTGTGCGCGGCTTCTCCAAACAGGACTATATCGTCTGTATATTCTAGGTAGACGAGAGAACTTTGTGGAAGGAGATTAATTCCTG